>JANEHU010002290.1:0-185450 GCA_027563435.1 Nasonovia ribisnigri | reverse complement strand
GACGTGAGTCCTGTTTTATAATTTTCTATGTGTGCAGAATATACAAATAATATAATAATCTATAATTTTATAGATTGTATTAAATAATTGTTCACACATTTTTGTTATTTACTTTTTATTTTGTTTATATTTTTATATGACCGTTCATATTATTAAGTTCACAAGTAAAAAAAAGGGCGGTAAGTGGATGTTGCTCTGCTGTACAGTAGGTTACAAGTGGGTCACTGTATAATGGATGGTATTAAATTTGAATTCAATGATATCATATCATTGTATACAAAAAATGATTCTGAGCTGAGACGGTTTGTCAGTGTGGATATTTTATTATATATTTATATTGTTATTTCATATTATTATTAATACGTACGGTAGACGGTAAGTTGAATTAATATTATGAAATTACAACAAAGTAACTAAAATCGTTATTCTTGATTATTTAATACGTAATTTTTCCAAATTTGATCATAAAATAGCTATAAAAAAAAACTATGTGTTTAAATTATTGAGATTTTTTAGTTACAGAATAACCTACTTACGTGAAACCTTGTTTTAAATATAGTTTGATAATAACGTCCAACAAATTCTAAAAGTTGTCCAACAGACCGAGATGAACATGTTTAGCACAAAAAACACGTCCCAACAATCAGTCAAGTTCACGCCAGTTCTTGATATATATATATGAAAATATATAAACATTTGGCGAATGACCTGTACTATCCATAACACTGTTATATTATAATATTATGTATATCGTTAAATCGACGAAAACGTTTTTTTTTCTTTTCAACTATTATTTGGCAAGCGTCCTCCGCGAGTGTATTCTCAGATATACCCTGAACGCTCTTTCGACGACTATCATAACCTATTACGTGTGTATCAGACCTACATGTATACACGTTTTTTGACCGCGCATCAAGTCTGATCCGCAGCTTGGTGGGATTATAAAAACGACGACGTCGAATTTCGTCGGCTGGATTTTCGACGTTCCCAAAAGCGCCGTCGCCCGTTAAAAAACAAAAAAAAAAAAAAAATACGATACGATAGGAGACGATAACGCGTACGCGATGATTGACGCGGCGTCGGCGGTGTAAGTGCAATGTGTAATTTGTGTGTAAACAACAAAAGCGTCGCGTGGCGAGTCGGACGTTGCCGGAGATCCGCGTGGGAGACGCGCCGCCGGCTGTCATATCTGCTCGTTTCATACTAATAAGCCCGTCGGTTTTATCAATAAAAACGTAACTAGACTCTTCCCCTGTCTTCCGCCCGGCACGTGCCACGCCGCCGTGTACGAAAAAATTATGGAAAAATGAAACAATAACATTTGTGTTTTCCGAAACGTTTTCATTGTGTGCGCGTGTTTGTAATGTTTTTGTAATTGTTATTATTATTATTATTACTGTTACTGTTATTACTATTATTATCGTATAATACCATATATTAGTAGGTAGGGATATTATGCTTTGTATTGTGTGTGTCTTTTGGTAGGCGCGAGGGTGGCGATTTATTTCAAAACGACGCGTCTACAAAATAATGATAATAATAATATGTTATCGCATGGCGTTATATGACGCTCGACGTGAAGTGTGTAGGGTGGATAAACGTGTACCCACATTTAAATGTTGTGTTCAATTTGTTGGCTTGCTGAGATACAAAACTATTTTACGATCTTTTATGTTTTTGTTTTTTTAAAAATGTCTTTCACGCATTTCTATTACCAACTATTTAGAAAATATCCTACCAAAAAATACAAACTACATCCTGAATAATAATTATCCAATGCTGATAAAAATCAATAACATTTTAGTATGCAAATAAATAGTATTGGTGAGTACGATGATTTAAGGGCTTCTAATATTCATAAACACTAACCACTCTTCACCAGTAATTTATAAATTATCTTAGCTTGAGAGAAACTTTCTGGCTGTTGCACAGTGGTCAAGACGTTTTTTCCCGTTTTTTTTTTAAATGAAACTTTACATTTTTGATGAAAGAAACATTGTTTTTTGATGTTATTTTAATGATATTAGGAGAATAAAAAATATTTACTATACATTTTATTTTTAAACCATCTTAAGTTATTAAAAAGTATTTAGGTAAATGTTTAAGATTTATTTTGTGTTTTAGCGTAACAATGAAAATTACTCAATTTTTCCCAATTTCATAAATTTCATAAGTGTACCAGGTACCTATATAGAATTAATAAAATTACTAGCATGTTGAAAATGTTATTTATTTTTTTGAGTCCATAGGAAATTGTTGTTAAAATATTCATCTGAAACATATACATGAATATAATATATCTAAATATACAATTAAAATGTATCTGTCTATTATTCATATACGCTTATATATGAATACATTAATATTTTAAAACAAATAAATAATGGTTATCGGTGATACAAAATAAGAAAAAACTAACTTCATTTTCGCGTCAATAAAATAGCGTTTAAAACCACTATGCAACAGCCTAAAAGTTTCTCTCAAGCTAAGGTAATTTATGAAATAAATTCAAAATAGGTTAAGTTATTTTATTTTTTTCATGTTTTTTTTTCAAAGTTGTGACCAATTTGATGCGTTTATTGCTGGTGAAGAGTGGTTGGTGGTTATGAATTATAGAAGCCCTCTTGTGTCAGCGGTAACAATCCTTTTGTACTAACCCGTTTGTGTAGATAAGAGGCTATACTGACTACAGCTAGTAGTACTATTAAATTCACACCATCTCGTGCTCATCTTCTCGCAATCGTACCTACTCCATGGTATTTATTGTAAAGTCTTTAACTAGTTGTCAGTAACATTAATCGAAACATCGTGGTGTCGGTAATTGGATTAATACCTCATCGACCTATACCGTGTGCCCGCGGAAACAGGGTACCTACACTTAATCACTCATAACCCTATAATTATTTTTGTGAGGAATTAAACTAGACTAATGGATCATAAATTCCTATGACTTATAATATCTTTATCTCATGTATTTAACCCCAGCGCAATGCAACTTCATTTTTTTTCAATAGCAACTCAAATTTTTATTATCGTTTTTGGATTGATTGATTTTTTTAAAGTAATTTTGATCCACATCATCTTGTTTTCTAAAACCAACATTTGGGGAATTAGAGCTAGGTAATTTTAAAAAATAGCTAGCTAAAAATTTTAAATTAAATTAAATTATTTTTAATTATAAGAATTTTTTCCTTCTAAAGACCACGATACAAATAATTATAAAAACATATACTTTCAGAAAAGACCTATCATTAATCATTTGTTATTAAACTAATCATTGCATGGGTGATCAAAGACTTGAAACGGCGAGCAATAACGACAAGCTCGCTGATGCATGTTCTTGCTCGCCATTGCAAGCACTTTCTCAATATGTAGCAAGTTCTTGCCCCCTGCTGCACCTATACTTTGTCTGGTATAAATAATTAATAAAGTGTTACTAAAATTTCAGAAGTGGGATGATTTTTAAGTCCGCGTGAAATTCATGAATTGTCGATGAGTTTGGGTAATGCTATCCGTATATCATTAGGTTGTGGTTCGACCGCGTTACACGCTGATGAGCTCCCATCTCGGGGTTGCCATTTTTTATTTAGCCATATTGTATTTTTCAATTACTTATTGTAGAAAACATTTCAATATTTCATTGACTTGATTGGAGGTGGTTGCACCGAATACCAATCATGCGAGTGACTATATTATAATGAGTCCTCTTGTCCGTTTCGCGCTCTGATCGTGCAAATACGTCCGCCCGACCGTTTGGCCCTCCGATCGTGCTAGCAGTACACTGTTGGATAAGAGCCGGCAAGTACCGTCATGCTGTATAATATTATTATATTCGTATTACGTACATAACATTTTTTTCCAGTTAAATTCATTTTTTTTTTATTACTAGAAAATTATAACTAAAAAATTTATAAAAATAACTTAAGGACAAGATTTATTAGTACACGAGGAATTTATTTTTGAAAAGAACTATTATACGAATGAAACAAATGAAAATATCTATTAGAAATGTACTAAATATAATACGTACAAGTGTACAGGACGGGCACGTACAAAAAGTAATAAAGTTTTTCTGCACAAAGACACTCACAATCATACACTAGACGTAACAGAAATCAAATGTTATCATCTCAAGCAAATATCTGGCGCTTCACCTTTCAGTAGCCGCAATGAAGAAAACTGTCAAAAGACTAAGACGTTGTAAAAGTGCACCACCTGTAAATTCTTCAACGTTAGCAGAAATAAATATTGTTCAGCCGTACACATTCACATTAAATAATCACCCATTCCTTCATTATGATAGTGGTGCTGATGATGATGACCGAATAAAATTGTTTTCAACTGAACAATATTAAAAAATATTATTTTTTTTTAACAAATTATAGTTAAATATCTAGGAATGAAGTCCAAGGATCATACACTAAATCTAAATTGTATTCCAAGGATAAAGTAGTTGAATGTGAATTGTTTGGATAACGTGTACCCAATAGTGAAACCAAATGGATATGTCAGTGTTGTCGTGAACTCATGATTCATGAGCCTTATTTAAAATATTTTTGCAGGAGTAATTTTGGTTTTTCCTTTTTAGGAATCTGAAAAAGAATCAAATTATTATGATGATAATAATGTTAATGTGTTTAATAAAAAAAAATAAACTAAATTACAGTGACGAATCTGCTATTGAAGAAGATAATGAAGACAATATGATGATTGTATGATAAAATATATGCATTAAAAATATAAAATAAGCCCTTTAAAAAATAAATGCTCTAAAAACGTAAATCATATTCATGTTATTTTTGTCATAATATATTGAATTTTGAATCACTTTTTCAGATGATTACATTAACCATTTATGGCGCAGCGTCGGTTAAAAATAATAATATGGAATCGTATGTAATCTAGGTTATTTCTCATAGAATGTTTTGAAAAATAAAAACCATAATTTAGTTAAATAGACAAAATAAGTAATAGAAGCCGTTATAAATTTATGTAGACATGAGCAAACATTTGTATTTTAATTTTCGCTATTACTGTTTAATGGATGGTATTAAATATTAATTCAATGATATTATATAATATCATTGTATACGAAAAACGATTCTGAGCGGAAACGGCCGCGGCATGTCAGTCTAGGATCATGTCAGTCCAAATTTGATCATAAAATAACTATAAAAAAACTGTATGTTTATATTTTCGAGATTTTTTGGTTACAGAATAACCTACTTATGTGGAACCTTGTTTTAAATTTTCAATCATTAGCTATAAAATTTGTACATTTTATCAATTTTTAACTACCAAAATCGTTTTTAAATTATATATTTGATAAATGTTATCGAAAATCGAACTTTAAATGTTTATAAAAAAAATTGGGCCTATGTATTTTTAATATTTTTGCTATTGCTATTGTAACCATACAGGAGCCTTGTATTAAATTTTCAAGATTTTCTACCCAACAAATAAATTTTTATTGATATTCATGGAAAATAAAACTAAAAGTAATGTAACCAGAATATGTCTGTAAATCAAAATGAGTCAAAATATTTTGAAAATTTTATCAAGTATAGTAAATAATAAAATAAACATATGATGTAAAATTCAAGTATCTACAGTTATTCGTTTTTGAAATACAGCAAAATAAGAAAATCGTTACATAAGAAATCAACTGAATATCTAATCTTGGAAAAATTTGAACTTTAAACGTTCATAAAAATGTAATTTGAGTTTCTTTTAGACATTTTTTGTGATAAAGGTAGATAAACCTATCAGGAATCTTGCATTACATTTTAAAATCTTAGATTTAAAAACAAAAATTTTTATGAATTTCTAACTCAAAATAATTTCCATTTGTTTGTGATTTTTACGTATTTTACTAAAATTTGAACTTTAAATGCTTATAAAAAAAAATTGTGACTACGAATTTTTAATATTTTTCAAATGTCATTAACATTATATTAGAAGACCCTTGTATTAAATTTTCAAGTTTTTCTACCCAACAAATACATTTTTATTGAAATTCATAGAAAAAAAACCTAAAAAAATTGGAAACTGAATATGTCCGGAAATAGTTTAAAACAAATCAAAATATTTTGAAAAATGTATCATGTATATAAAATGCTAATCTAAACATTCAGTCAAAATTTCATGTATCTACGGTCATTTCTTTTAGAGTTATACCAAAAACCAAAATCGATTTTGTCGAAAATTGATTTTCCGTAAAAATTCCCGTTTTTTCTTAATTTTTTATTTGTTTTTCACTGCGCTTTTGAAAACTACTGGTTAATTTTAACTTTTGACCCTCCAAAGTACCAACTATATTCACTTTCCTATCAGAAAAGGTACTGTTGAAGAAAATCGAAGCATTTTACTGTGCTAAAAGGTGATGACAGACACAAAAACAATTTAAAAATTTAAAAATTTAAAAAAAAACACAAATTATTGTAAAATCAATACATTCATCGCTCCGCTCAGAATCTAATATTCATAGGAGTATAAAACTCCTCTATTAATTGTCTATAATAATATTATATTAACATTATAGCTACCTCAGTGCTCAGATAATGTGAACATTATAGGTAGGTACCTACTTTATCATACTTGGTAGTTGATGTTAATCTATTATAAGTATTTTCCAACACCTCCACCACCGACACAATATTACATAGACAGTATAAGATAAACTTTGAAATATATATAGAAAAAAATGTTTTTGTGCCGGGCATTATATACTCTAGTGCGCTTAATAAAATATTTTATAACTCTCATACGTCTACAACATGAGTGATGAGTGAAGTTTGTTTTTGATATTTATATTATAATGTATAGTTCATACAGCCGTACAACTTGGAATATGCGTCGTCAACCCATGGACAGATCAAGTAATAGTGGCTGCAGAATGTCGTGGCATCAATCTATCGGAACTCAAAGCGATTGGGATCGGTGATTTTCTGTCAGTCACGAAACATCGTGATTTAGTGTTTCAAATTTAAAATACTGTAACAAGAACACTATATTATGGTCGTTTGAGACAGAAATGACTAATGAAATATTGTTGTTTAAAAGCTTAATACATCACGGATACTAATGTATAATGCCTTTACGTCGATCTGGTGGAAAGCACAAAAGTTAAACCCGTCGCAAACTCGATCAACGAGAATTATTCGCGATTTAGCCGTTACCGCGGACACTGCGAAACGTGTGACTAGCGGCGAGAGGGCGCTACTTATTTGTGCATGTCAACTAAAACTGTGTAATATTATTGGTTGTATGCATAGAGGTGTTACTGTCCATGTTTTGACGAGAGGTATACTAAACGTCTGAATTAGTAAATTACCAAGTCGTCAGTTACCAAAACATGAACATTTCATATACAATACAGATATTTTTTGTGTGGTGGTCTATATAGGAGAAAAATATGCGATATTTCAATCGTTGGCTATCAACGTCATAAATAATATTATTGACGTAAATATGTAAAAAAAGACTTAATTTACTCTCGAAGCATTTCCTAAAGCTTTTCTCATCGTATATGATTTTAGTATACGCAGTGTGCCAGCATAATTATTATAGTTTTGTAAAAATATCTCGAGACTTTGAGAGTATACGAAATGTTAAGTGCGAACCGCGAAGTAGATACTCAAATACGAAATTAAAAAGTGTGTACCTACCTACTGTTGTAACGGATCACGAATGTGTAACACCGACGCACCGTTACGACAAACCATTAATATGAGTAGATAATAATTAATAATCAGGGTAGACCTTAAGTAACGGTGTTAATTCAGAACGGAAAGATGATGTATTGATTTACAATGGGTTTTTTGTGTGTGTATAATACACGATAAGAAACCGAAATGTGTCTCTTATAATCGCTTTTTCTCTTGCACACAATAAGGCACAGCAATAATTACGGTATATGGGCTTTGTCGCTTTGAGAACTGCCAATATACTCGACTCCTTAAATACTGTCGATATCAAATCTACCTTAGATTAATACCTATGTCTTGGACAACGGCACAACTGTGGATTTGTGTGGGGGAGGGGCTAGGTATAGGTGAACTTTTGGAGTCCCGTCACCTAGAGAAGTTTATCCAACCAAATTACATTGGTATATAAAAAAAATGGGAAATATAAATTAGCTTATTGACTTAATGTTATATTATTTTTTATGTTACACTGTTTTGTTGATAATAATATATATAGTTGTAAATATAATAATAATAATATTGATGACAACCTGGTTGGCTAGTTATTCGATAAAATAATTTATGAAAACAAATTTCATGAAGTTAACTTGAAATATAATTTCTTATGAATGTGTTAATTAATTGTTTAGTTATAAATATTATAATGCCTTATCAATCAAAAATAGTATTTATATATCATATATGTGTACTATATATATTAATGTATTATATATATTAATATCATTATTTATTATTTATTAACATTTGCATTCCTAAGTGTCCTATTCATGTTTAAGAGCAAAATGTAGGAAGAAGGTAGGTTCCTAGAAGTTTTAATCCTGCATGATTTTAATTATTGTTAAAAATGCCCCTCACACATTCAATAAAATGTCCACCAATGACTTAAACCGAAATACACTGTCTGACTGTCCGATGTAGGTATATCAAAATCGAGATCAATCAGATTTGCCCATAAGCTTATTACACAGAATTGAATTTCATTCTGTAGCTTGAACCGTAGATGCTTGGTGTTGTGAAGGCGTAACCATCATCAACCTGGAAATCTAGTATCAAAAAAAAAATAAAACAAACAATAACTGATTTATTAAATAAAATAAAGGCACATTTGATAAAATGATAAAATATATTTCAGAAACTACAGTAACAATTCTTAAGCATAGTAAATGAATAAAGTTTTTATTTTTTAAAATATTGAAATTTACAATAGGTATAATATACCTACACGAAAAAACATATGTATAGTAATAATAATAAAACACAATCAATAACTGATGCAATAGTTTAAAAATAAAAATAAAACATAATATTATTGTTATTCGCTTGTTTTTAAACTATTTGACCTCTTAAACCTCTTTAACAGTAGTGTTATATTACAGTGCTGCAACAATTGAGGCAGGTGACCCTCCCAAAAGGTTAAACCACCATTGTTTTTTCATAATGAATTAAAAGTAAATTTTTTTTAATACCTAACCTTTTTTTGGTCATTGAATATTGAAACCCTTTTTGAAAAAAATCCTGACCTCGGCATTGTTATAGTTAAGTTATGAGTTTATAAATTACAACATATATAATTTATATGTTGCCGTATTAATATCAAATTTCGAATGAGTTGTTTTTGAGTTAATTACATTTGTGTACTATGAATATTAGAACACATGGTTACCATGGTTACCACTTAGAACCAATGGGTTTAATCGTTTAGAAGATATGGAAAGTAGGAGCTATGGTGGTTTGAAAATTTTAGTAATGAATATTACTCAGTCAACATTCAACATTTATAATTTGTAAAAATGGTCAAACGTCCAAGGTCTATAGAGATTATTTTATATTTTTGTAAAATCATTTTTCTGCATTATTATACTTTATAACTTATTAATATAAATATTTTAATAACTGAGGACTACTCGTTCCAATTTAGGTAAATCAAATTTTCAATAGAATTATCTACTAAATAATTTACAGTAAAAAAGTGAGCTTCTCGTTAGAAAATCATAAATTTGTATCGCCACAGGACACATCTCAATAGGAATATAAAAACTCCTACAATAAAATTTTAAAATTTCGTCTTAAAGCATAATTAACTATCTGATTTTTGGAATTTGTAAATAATATTTAAAAATCAGAATTGTGAGCGTGCTCTCAGACGAATCATTCTGCGTAGTACATTTTTACTACTGTTTCACGCTAACCACGTGATATGAAGATAAATGAGTATGAAAATATAAGAATAAGTATAGTATAGTAGTGCAGTTGTCCTAAACTGCATCGTGGTGTTTCGACACTATTCCGGTGACTGCAATTCGAAGAGTGACGTGCTGCGGTTGTACCGATTTCTGATTTTTCTTCCGCATAAATGTACGAGGCACGCGCTGAACAACAACAACAACGCCGCCAAAACGGCTGCGACCGCGGTGGTCCGGCCATAGGTCCCAGACTGCCGACCGTCATCGACGGCCATTCTGTGGACGACACGCCTGAAGGACACGCCGAAGGTGACGTCGACCGCGCTCACCGTGTGCAAATCGACCGCGACTCTCGGCGCGCACACGATCCGGTGCAGCTCAACGGACGTGACGACGCACCCGGTGGAAATGGCCAAGTTTTCGTTCACGAGTAACCGGACGACCGTGTCGTCACCTTGGTATTGCGAGTAGCCCCAGTCCAGGTTCCGTCCGATGACCGTGACCGCGTGGCCGTCCGTCGCAAAGTCGTCCAACACCGGGTCCGCGTAAAAGCGGTACCTGGGCATGGCATCGCCGTGGCCGGGCCGCGGTTTCACTATCAGTCCACCGTCGTACGCCACGTCCAGTTCGAACTTCAACGTGCCAACCGGCGCGGCCACGGCGTCGTCACCCCCGGGCGCGGGGGTGGTCGTATTGTCGCGTCGCGTCGGAACATCGTCCACGCTCAGTGCGGGGGACCGGCACACCATGAACGTGTCGTTGTGTACCCGACAACCGGTCCGGTGGACGGTGCCGTTGTGCAGGTGGACGGCCATCGTGGTGTTAAGCGCGCAAGAGAAGTGACGTCCGCGCACACGGACCGCCGTGCCGCCCGAAACGATGCCGGAAAACGTTTGCGACGCGTCCAGCACTGGGTTGCCGGTGTAGGCGAACGACTGTCGGTCGGCAGGCCACGCGGTTAGCCCGCCGTCGAACACCACCCTGACGGCGCCGTCTGTCGGAGCTTCCACGACGCCCGTCAAGCACGAAATACGGTCCGGCGAGCGGACGACCGCCGTGCACGCCGTGTCGTTGCCGACCAGCACGCGGACAGCGGTACCGGTGTCCAGGTGCTCGCCGGCGATGGTCAGCGGTGTTCCGCCCGACAGCGGGCCACAGGTCGGGCTCACGTCCGTCAGCCGGGGATTGACGAGCCTGAACGCGAACTTGGACTCGACACTGAACCTCTGCCACGGACCGTACACGACCACGATTGAGCCTTCTGCCAGCCCGGCGCCGACGGCGGTTGGCGCCGCTCTCGGGTCCACGGTGCACGCGATCGTTTCGTTGTCCACCGAGTACGGGCCGACGCACTGGCGCCCGGCCACTGTCACCTTCACCGACTTCTTCTCGGCCAGTATCCGGTGGTTCTTGACGGTGACGCGTACCAGCGTGCCGCCGGTCCACGGCGCCGAAACCGGTTCCGCCGAGTGGACGCTCGCGTTGGCGCACTGTAGCGGCCCCGCCGTCCCTGAGGTGATCGTTAAGTTCTGCACGTGCCGCCTTTCGTAGAACTGGTACAACCCCGTACACTGGTTGGCGCTCGAACACCGTTTGAAGTAGTTCATGTACCCGTCGGCGGTCCACGCGCACGTCAAGCAATCGTTGTCTCGCTTGACGCCGCAGTCGTGGTCATAGTTCGGTACGTAATAGTCCGAATCGTTTTCCAGCCTCAGTATCACCGAGTTGTTGAACTTGACGTAATAGAAGTAAATCATCTGTTTCGTGTGCTGGAAATGGGCCTGCGTCCGTTTAAGTCCGTCGCACTTGATTTCGTTCTGGCCGGCCCGGCCCTTGAAGTTTTGCATTTGTAGCAAGCACAGGATCGGCACCTGGCGGAGATACTCCATGAAGCCTTTCTTGTCGTTGGACACGAACAACGTGTAACTATACATCACGTCTTTCAGCCACCCAAATTTTTCCACCGTGATGTGCGGACAGTCTGTCTCCACATGCACCATCAACTTCCCCGTCAGTTCTTCCATTTGGATGCAGTTCTGACTTTCCAACGACCAACTGCATAACGAAACGTTCGCACATCTTATGCACGATCTATATTCGGTACAATCGATCGTATTTTTTGCCGATTCCGACGCACAAACATGACGTGATACGCACAAAAATACCTGTTGAAAATAAATATAATTATTTACTTTTGAGAAAGTACGACGCGCTCACACGAATACAGAAGAATAATGCTCAGTAAAAGTATAAAATATAAGTCTCCGTTACTAATACAATGTTGTCGTTCTAGATGAATTTATTTGATATAATTTTTTATTTAATTTAGTTATAGATAGGTATCTATTTTTAACAAAACTCAAGTGGAATTAAACAAGAACGTGCATTTAGTATTGTAAGTGTTTTTAGTATACCTATTTAGTAAGTGTAATATTATGTATAAGAGTATAAGACTGCAGTGGTGGTGATGCGCGTGTAGCTTCTTTTTATAAGCTTATAAAAGAAATATTTGTTACTGTTTTTATATACAATTATTTATATTGTGTATGTTTGTTGGCTACTGTCAAATCATCAAATATCAGGCCGCCGGATTGGAAATCGAACCCACGTCTCTCGCTTGCCGGAAGATTACTCTTTCGTTGAGCTACAAAAACAGCAACCCAACAGACTTAAGGGGATTGCAAACGGACAGTTCTTAAGGAGTTCGAAAAAGGCAATTTTCAAATTCTATGCTGGCGGTCTTGATGAGTGATCGTTAGTGTGTCTACATGTGTGTCAGTAAAATGCACTCGCACGTATAATAAGTCAACGCCAAGGCGTTGCACGCGTGAACGGTAAACAATCTATACTCATTTGTTTATACTTTTTGGACCTGACAATGCGAGAAGACTACTGAAAACTGTAAACTGAAAACTTTTTTTGGAATTTTTTTATTTTAGATATCCATAATTATGGTAAAAATATTTCTGTATTAAAATACATTGTTATGTACACAATAATAGCAACTGGAGAGGTATCTGGGAGTGTACATTGTAACTATTGTCAATTGAGTATGTTACCATAATTGCTTGTATAAACGTTTAACTTCCGAAAAACAATTGTGTAATATGTTAAAGTTTTCAGAAGAAAACATATTATGAAAAAACCGTGTACTGCCTACTAATTGCTATTATTAAATTTTCAAGCCAAAGGTAATAAAATGGTGTGAGTTTTAACTAGGTACAGAACAATTTGAAAATTATCGTAATTTTTACCTAACCTAACATTGTATTTACTTTTTGAGAAACAAACCTGTAATCAACAATCAAAAAATAACTAAGATTGAAGTAAGAATGGAAAAGTATATAACCACTCCGCTGTACAGTAAATGTCGAGTGTACCTCGTCATTGAGTGAAGTTGATCACTGTAATGGGTGTGTTTAATTTTAATTCAATGAGAAATCATTGCACACAAAAAAATCGATTCTGGGCGAAAACAAACTGTAAACCTATATTATTCTTAATAATAATTTACTAAGCATATTTTGTGATATAATATATTAGGGCAATGAAATATTTCTATTAAACTAATACGCGGTAGGTTGAGTACATTTTTCCTGAAAAAATTCCAATTGAAAATGTCATTGTGTATTTGTGTGTATCTACTTATAAAATATAATAATATAGGTACGTTAAAAGTCTTAAGTAGGTAGGTACCCATAGGATTAATATATTTAAATTATAACAAAATAATTAAAATTAAAAATTGTTTTTCTTCGTTTAAATAATATTTAGGATATTATCTAATTTTGTCTAAATGTCGTCTATCAAAAAAAACTGTGTTTATTTTTATCGTTATTAATTTTTTTAACGATATATTATATTATACATTAAATCGAAATCTTCAAATATCTATAAAATACGTATTTAAAAAAAAGTTAACATGTTTTTAAAATTATATTACCCAGAAAAAGCTAATATAAATAACTGGTGAATATTTCAAGTATCACTTAGGAGTTATTCGTTTTTAAATTACAACGAAAAATGAAAATCGTTGGTTAAACCGTTATTTTAGTATTTTACGAGTGAATATTCAATTTCATCAAAATTTTAAACTTCAGACGCTCATAAAAATATTTATGGGATCAAGCTCAACTTTTTTTTTATTTTAGTAATAACAATTATGAAGAACCTTGTAATACATTTTCAAATCTTAGCCAAGAATATTAAAAATGTATGCTTAAACACACGGTGAATATTAATTAAGAGAGAATTCAAATTACATTTTTATGCTTTAGCTATAAAAATGCATAATTTCATAAATTTTTAATTACAAAATCATTTGCAAAATGTTCAGAATAAAATAATTTTTACTGCACTAAGAGATAATTAACAGATACTAAAAAAAAACTACATCATTGTAAAATCATTAAGTTTATCACTCCACTCAGAATCTAAAATCAAAAATCATCAAACTCCTTTAAAAAAAATTAAGAATTAATCGATTAAAGAAAATTTCCATCGAAATATAATAAATTGAAATAATATAAAAATGCTACAAGCAAGGCCACACATACATTACCACGGGCACAGACTGAATAAAAAAGAATGAAAATTATGTCCAACTTATGGTGTTTAAAGGACAATCAAACTCACTATATTTACAGAATGCAGAGCTACTGCACAAATTCAATACCTACATGCGATTTATTGCTGGAATATGGCGAAGACGGGATTAAACAAACTACGTCTTATTATTTTTATTAAAGACATTTAATAACCTGGTATAATGTTTTGTTAAAAATATATTTAACTATTAATATACTATTAAATAATAATTAAAATATACCTAATTTAACTCTAAACAAAATAAATGTAATTTTAGCACCAATGGCCTAGGTGTCGAGGCATATTTAGCGGTGTTCACAGAATATTTACTTTTTGTAAAATCAATACATTACTCACTTCACTCATACATGATTCAATGTCTCAATGAATTAATTGCACTAAAAAAATTAAATATGCACGCACACACTCATAAGAACATGCACTAAAAATATGAACCTACATATTAAAATATGTGAAGTTTTGTAAATAAGCCGTCTAAATGTCAATTCGTATCCCAGATATTTTAAACTCAGGATGAAATGGATAAGTGTATGAAAAATTATTTGATTAACAGTCTGGCTCATAAATCATAACAAAATAGTATTATTAAAAATGCAGTGGTCCGATTAAAACACAATTATTGTAAAGTCAAACTTACCATAAACGTGGTAAAATTTAAAAACATCATATTATTATTTATATAGCACTGAATAATGAATATTATTAACTATATTATTACTATTATAGACAAACACAAAATATAAAAACAAATATTTTAATACAGTCTACACCACGTATGTTTGGCTAATAAACGTTAAAGCTCCAAATGTGTGTACAAAAAAAAAAATGGATAAATAAATTGAACTATCAAGCAAATTTGTTATCAATTTCCGGTTTTACAATTATTAACTTCATTATTGCTGACGTATGAATCTATGCAGAAAAGCAGTTGTTATTGAAACAGATATAATAGTATTTAGTAGTAAAGTTATCATAATAATTATTGTCAGCTTCCAGAGTACGCTCTAAACGTATACAATACTCAATTGATTCTTAGAAGTTACAATATCTAACTTTCTTAACAATTTGAATTTTTTTCTAAGATAATCTTAGACTAGGGTATGTTTTTTAGTTATAGAGAAAATGTTTAAAATTTCAAAAGACCACACCATACAAAGCCGTAAACCACAAACATAATACAGAAAATTAATTTTAATTTTACAACATACAACCATTTTTATTACATTTTTATACATTTATTCAATGTAAAAAAAATATTTTAGTAAGTACCAGTACCTATAAATTATCAAATTTTAATAGGCACCTACACAAATATGTAAACATTTCATAATAAAATGTATAAAAAAAGACGTATCGCCTTAATTTGTATATCGTATATATAACTGGCCACTGTACAAAAAATTGTAATATTTATGTTTTATTGATGTTTAAAGTTTACTTAAAATATAAACGACTATTGTTAAACTTACATATCATGCTAAACATAAAATAAACCATAAATGTCCGGCAAAATTAATGTGATAGTACATAATATTAATATTCTGATGACATAATTTTTTACATTAATACAATGTTTAAATTACGTTGTTGCAAAACATAAGAATAACATTGAAATTGAACAGAAAAAAACATCAATGATAAATTATAATAATGTTGTAATGAACCATTTAAATAACATTTAATCTTAACTTCATCAATAAAACTTCCGATAAATGTAATTTTGTTCAAAATATTTCAATATTTTCCTCAGATTAATCTATTCACCTAGCTGCACGTTAGTAGCTGAAGATGATAAAGCTATATTCTCCCCTTATATCTTCCAAAACCAGCTGTACCTTATGGAAGAACAATTAAATTTCAAAGTAAACCAGATCAAATCTTATTACACCAAAAATTGTATTATTACATGCTTTCCGAAAGTCACTATTTATGGAATCACTATCTCTATATCCTAAACAGTTGAAGTATACATAGGACTTATACTAGATTGTTGTCTAATCTAGGCTTAACACATTAAATCAAAAAGACTCAAATTAAACAACCTACTTCACACGCTAACCACTCTTTTATAACATAAGTAAATTAAAGTTTTCTATAAAAGATTTAACAATCAACAACTACCCCACTGTAAAAAATCCTCTTAATAAAACGTTTTCGTCTTTTTCCATTCCATTTCATTCATATAGAATAATATTACAACTAATAACACTAATCCTAAATATGTAATAAATAATAATAAATGTTCAAAATAGGTTAGTGTCTCAGATGTCTGTCTTCTTCCGTCAAAAGTTTCAATTGTATATAATATTTACCCTTTTCAGTTTTTACATTTTCTTATTATTCTTTACAGAATGAATATACTTAACCTTACCTACAGAATGAAAATCTGTAAATAATAACTGCCATATAGAAATAGAAAATATTACAAACATTATTTTTTTGGTGTTGATGTAATAGTACATACAGTTAAGAATCTAAGATACGTCTATTTTAGTAGAAAACTCAGACGGTACCGAATCAGACCTTAAATCTAATATCTATTACAATAAACCTATATATAATAAGAAAGTATAGGTACTTGGTATACATATTTTGTAACTACTTGATATGTTTTATCAATATAGTAAATTGAAGTTTAATTTATATTTACTAATGAATAGTTAAACGAATCAAAATCAAAATATTATAATTTAAAAATATTTCAGATATATTTTAAAAATTGTAATCAGTATAATATATCGTATGTTAATGTATAAGTGCTTAAATCTAATTTAAAAACGTCAAAGTATTATAAATTATCATTTTATTACGTCATAATCTATGGCAAGGCGCTGTACGGATCCGAGTGATCAGTTTTTAAAAAAATAGTTAAGTTACATTATTATATTATTATCGATGTATTAGCTTAAAATAACAAAAAAAAAAGAATATTTAAAAAATTAGAAATTAATAATAAGTTTTCGAACTGGCAAATTGCTTCACCGAGAGTTGTATGCTTTGATTCGACTAATATATAATATTGTGCCGAAGCGAATTACAAGTATCGGCGGATGTTACATTTGTTGTACCACACCATGTAGACCGCGACGGCCAGAAGCGACATGAAGCAGACGCCGGTGAGGATGCCGACGATCAGCAGGAACACTTCGAACACGCCCACCGGTCCGTCCGCGAAACGCTTGTTGGCGTTGTTGTTCTTCTTGACGGTGCGGCCAAACTCGTGGCCGACGGTGACGTAGATTTCTCGCAGTTCCCCGTCAGCGGGGGACGACGGCGGTCGCACGCACACGATCCGTCGTCGCTGCGTGTTGATGACGGTGCAAGGCGTGCCCTTGGCGTTACGCAGGCGGATGGTCAGGTCGACGGACGGCCGGTAGCCCCGGTCCAGGTGGCGGCCGTTGATCGTCACGTTGCGGCCGTCGGTCTCAAAATCCGTGAACATCGGATCGGCGTACAGCCGGTAACCGGGAAAGTCGGGCTGCGGGGACAAGTCCAGCGTGTGGTCGGCAAAGCGCACGCGGAAACCAAAGTTCAATGACGGGGCTGCAGCGGCCGCGGTGGCCGCGGCGCTAGCGGTGGCCGTGGCGCCGGCAGCGGACGATCGGGGCACGGCGAGCGCGGGCGACCGGCACTCCATGAACGTGTCGTTGCGTATCGCGCAACCGGCGTAGTGTCGCACGCCGTCCGTGTCGTCCACGTACAGCGTGGCGTTGCTCACGCACGCCAGATGGCGGCCGCGCACCGGAATGTAAGTGCCGCCCGAAGCGATGCCAGAGAACGGTTGTCGCGCGTCCAACACTGGGTCGCCCGCGTACACGAACTGCGCCTCTGGTTTGGGCGGCTGTGCGGCCGTGGAATTGTCTACGCCGACTTTTCTCCTCAGGAACTTGTCGAACACGACCGTAACGGTGCCCGCAGCCGGCCCGTCCGACGGTCCCGTCACGCACAGCAAGCGATCCTCGTACCTAGTGACCAGCTCGCACGGCACGTTGGCCGGGCCCACGGACACGGTGGCCGTGCTGCCGGCGTCCAGGTAACGACCGGAAATGTGCAACAAGGTACCGCCGGAAACAGGGCCGCACGTCGGGCTCAGAGCGGTCACCTCGGGGTAGACGAATTGGAACGTCTGGGCCGACGTCAGCGTCAGCGGGCCGTACGTGACGTACACCTGACCCGTGGCCATGTCGTCGGGTTTCGGAGGTCCGACCGTGCACGAGATGGTCTCGCCGTTGATCGTCTTCGGGTAAACGCAATCGCGTCCGGCCACCGTGACGGTCACCTTCCGCGATTCGGACAGCACGGCGTGGTTCTTGATGGTTATCACCAGCTTTCCGCCGCCCGACCACGGCGCCGACAGCGGTTCCACCGACTGGATCGTCATGTCCGGACATGCGCCCGCGGGTGGTCTGAATCCCGGGAGCAGCGTAGCGGCGTCCTCGTTGTTCCGGTCGGCCGCCGACGCGTCCACCGCCGTGTCCGCGGAGGAGGTCACGTTCCGCCGGTCGTAGTACTCGAACAGGCCCGTACACATGTTACCGATCGAACACCGTTTGTAGTAGAACGTGTTGACTTCAGAGTCCCAGGAACATGCGACGCAGTCCTTAGTCTTGTTGGTGATGTCGCAGTAATGGCTGTTGTACACGGTGAAGTAGTTGTTGACGCCATCGTCGATCCTCAGCGGCACGCCGTCAAACGCGATGCTGTAGTGGTAGATCATTAGCCGCTGCTTGTTGAACTCCAGATTGTCGTTGCCTATCGACTCGCAGTTGATCGTGTCCGTGTCCTCGCTCACCGTACCGTTGTACGTCACGCCCCTCAGAGAGCATGTGATGTTGCTCTTGCCGAGAAACTTCACGAAGCCGCTCAAGTCGTTCGACACCTTCACCTTGTACGTGAAGGGCAGGTGCATTTTGTAGATGAAACTGTCGACGACG
Organism: Nasonovia ribisnigri; assembly: GCA_027563435.1. Lineage (NCBI taxonomy): Eukaryota > Metazoa > Arthropoda > Insecta > Hemiptera > Aphididae > Nasonovia > Nasonovia ribisnigri. The sequence goes on along the minus strand of JANEHU010002290.1, from coordinate 166,019 downwards.
GTAAACTGAGGACAGTGCTCGCGGATGTTCACCATCAGCAGTTCCGGCCTCCGGGTCGTGTTCACACACCTCTGCTGTTGTAACGACCAGCTGCACGACGGTTTTTCTGCACATTTCGTACACGTCCTCGATCCTGAACAATACAGCGCATCTTTGCTGTTATCGTGCTTGAACGAATCGACTTGTGATACACATACAAACACCTGTAAAAAAAATAAAACATGTTAACATATTTCTTTTATTAATTATGTCTTATAATCACATAAAATTGTGTCATATAATAGTATATTATAGAGTATGTAGCATGCTCTGTGCATCGACATATCTCTACTGATAGGATAGAGCATGTGAGATAGAGGGGAGATGTCCCGGGTGCCAACATTGTTAGGAAAATATAGCATACAACTTAGTCCATCTATACTCTATAGTCTATATAGGTACCCCCATTAATGGGAGAGACAAAAGTTGACCTATATGGGAATATATCAAAAATTCAAAAGAGAGTAAAATAAAGGTTTCAAAATAGATTTAATTAGTATTTAATTAAAACCTTTTGTTATAAGCAATGTTATACAGTAGGTAATCTAAGACAATGCATTTTTTTAAACATTCATAGCCCTACCCACAAACTCATGGGATATAGCTCATCACCTCCTCTTCCCCAATTTATTTTATTTTATTAAATTATTATTCATTTATTTAAGTTTCAAATATCACGATTATTTTAACTATCAATTTGATGTTTCCAAAAGAAGTTTAAATTAAAATACCTGTATTCGTATCATGCACGCATTTTTAGATGTAAACATCTACCAATGACATTGCAGAATAAAGACTTGGCATAACCCAGTGATTTATTATTCAATTCAATTTTATTTAAGCTTCATACCATAATTATTTGAACTATTTTGGTGGAATTCGGTGTACTATGTATAATGTATATAATATTTACTTTTTAAACATTATATTTTAATACTCTGAAAAAAAATCTATTCCGAATGTATTAGTTTATTAATGTAGAGGTTCAGGATTTATATTATATACTATGGGTAAAATTATTGTACTACGAATTACAATTTAAAATAGTTAATATTATTATGAACTACAAAATATTTACAAATTTACACTTGCAAATGCCAAATACAACAATATCGTTGTCAACACTGACTTCATTCATTGTTTTGCACCAATAAAATTGAAAATTCTGTAGTCAAAATACAAATTTGCAATTGGATTTAATTTAATATAAAATAATCGGTCTACTATAGCTAGTATTCGATTCAAAAATATTTGAAAATTTGAAATTTCTTTGTGTACACAAAAACAACAAATGTATAAACAAATTTTGAATTTTAGCGAATGCTGTCCTTAAAAACAAACTTATTTTAATCCTCAAGTTGTAGTTTAAGTTTTATTTAAAATTAATTTATCTAACATTTAATTTATCCACATGTATGGAAGATGACAGCAAATATTGTTCTAGGTAAGTTATTAGGTATTTATTTGTGTAGGTACAGAATAAGTTATTTTTTAAAAACTAATAAAGATTGTATTTTTATAAAAGTTTAAACTTCTTATACATACTACATATCCCATGATATTGAAATAAACTAGTTACCTATTACCTATTATAAAATATAAATCCTTAAAAAGTGGTTTCAATCTCGTCTGTATTTTCTACCAAAATATACTAATAGAGCAACTTGGTGCGACAACCAGTTAAATCTACTTTTTTTCGTGAATTCAATTTTTAACGATAACATTTTTTAAAAAAAAGTACATTTCTGTACAACAACCAGATACTTATATCCGATATATATGTATATAAGTAAGGTTTACTATAGAATTGGACTTATCTTGTTTTGAAATTTGATGCTACAATCAGATAAATCATATAGGTAGGGAATATAACAAAATATTATGATCTATAGATAAGATATGCTTTTATAAACCTTGAACTTAGATTAAGTAAAACTTAATTTTTGTAGCTAAGAATAAATAACTAAAATTAATTCAAATTTTAATATTTTGGATCAAAAACCAGATAACTCCATATAAGCTCAACTGTAGTACATCTTAGATAATGCTATTTGTTAGTTGTAACAACTCAAAGTTTAGGTAGATACAATTATCAAGTACTAAGTATAGAATTTAAAAAACAAAAATAAATATTATTATTATATTATAATATAAAAATAAAAACGTTTCTATTGCTCCTGAACAATTTTAAAAAGTCAAAAAGTGGGGTTATCTTGCAGATCTTCAATAATTGTACCAACTATCTTAGTTATCTGATAAAACTTTGTTATTGAAGTTTATATGAAATTAACTCGAAATGAATTTTCCAGTTTTTTTGAAATAGTACTCTTGAACAGCATTTCAAAATTTCTAAATTTTGAATACTTAGAGTTTTAAATTGTTAATAATATTGATGTAAAAAAATGAATTGGAAAATGTAAGAATGCTGTTTTTAAGTAAATTTCTGATTTCACAACGAATTTAAATATGTTTTCAGAAGTTTCATTCAATTTCTATTTCAAATAGAAAAGGATAGTTTTATCGGGTAGTTAGTACAATATAGTGCAAGCTGGTTGATACTTTTACGCATAATTATTTACATATTGTGTGTGTACGTGAGGGAGTCCTCCGATTTTTCATTTACACACTACGCACACGTTTACACAACCCGTTCGTAAACACTAAGAAAATTGTTATATTGAACTCATTAAAAATCGGATCCCCATAAAAATAATATTAAATTATTCAAAAAACTATAATAATTATATTGATTTGTACGTACCAATATGACTAAAATACATCTATAAATAGACGAATCATTCCAAAGTTGTTTTCTTGACCCCGCAGTCAAGTCAACCATGATGCTTGAGTTTTGACCAATTTCCTAAAAATAATCAGTTTATTGTAATAATATATTATATACATTTTCGTTAATCGAGTAACCAGTATTTTTTATATAGCATAATTTATTTAACGTTTACAATTTACTATGATAATCCTATGTATATTTCTAATTATTTGTGAAAATAAATCTTATTGACTTTATTTCATAAAACATTAAACATTGTTATTTCATTAGTTGTAAATCAAAATCTAAATCTAAAATACATTTACATAATTTGTTACAATAATATGAAATTTGTTTTCATTTTAAAATTTAAATATTGATTGAAGAAAAAAAAAATAATAATTTATTAACAATTGTATGGTGTTTATTTTAAAAGATTTAAAATTAATTTTTTTTAAACAATGATATATAGCATATTATTTTAAGCTTTAAATTACTAACCAGACCTACAATCAAACATTATTATCATAAACTTCTTAAAAAAACTTATAAATCAAGCATAGTACAGGGTTATTCTAAATGATTCATCCGTTTTACATACAAACCTAACCTGAATCATTTTGAATAACCCTGTATTATATATTTATATTGCTAATTAATTGTAATAATGTAATCAATAGTCAATAGAAAATAACATAAGTGTAAATAAAATGTTTAGACTAATGGCCAAAGATGCCGATGTTATTTAGATAAAATAAAGTCTACATTAAAAAAAATAATTATTAAATCTAATATTTTAATTATTTGAAATTTAAGTATTTTCCAATCTAAGTGCCTTCAATGTTAATTTGAAAACTATTCATAATGTAAACGAAATTTAAGCATACTATACACTATTAATATGTTGATAATGGTTTTAATATGTTACAACAAATAAAAAGTATTAGAAGTATTACAATTAAATATTATCATTAGTTATTACTCATTAGTATAAGCATTTATTTCTAAAATATAAGAACTATAGATAAATTCTTTATCAAAGATTATTGTAATTAATAAAAAACATTGTCAAAAGAATAATATAATTAGTAGTTAAAATTAAATTAAGCTATAATGTATTATAATATCATCGAATTGTATATTACTGATTTTATTTAACTAGATGATAATTAATAAAATTTAGCTTTCTTGGTTAGCTCAATATTATTATACATTCCAAAAGACAATATTAAAATGTTACAAAACGGTATATAAATTATCCCAGAGTATGATTATGAAAACATTCTGAGATTTAATGCATTCTTTTACTTAATACAAATATTATGACTATTATAATAAGTGCTGTAAATATTGTCCCCCCCGAAAATGTGTTCCAGCTACGGCCTTGGTAATAGGTATAGAATAAAAAATATGGACAAGATACAAAATCGAGTGTAGACTGTAATGCAATATATCACATCGTCTCGATTCAATCAGTGCAGAATAGTCAGTGTGTTGCATTTTAGTAAAAATTAATTTGAAAGCAATGGTAAATCATCATATTATTCATAAAATAATTATTGGTAAAATTCAGGTAAAATTGAGCTTGTTGACTTAATTTCTTTAAAAATGTTCAATGTTATTGGGTTTGGATAATTTACTTCATATTATTATACAAAAGCTATTGAGAAAATCCAAAAATCTCTATAAAATATTGTCTTAATATGTTTAATATATTATTTTGTGAAAATACTTTATAAAACATTTTATCTATTAAAAAAAGTATTCACAGAAACTAACCAATACACGTAGGTACGTACCTATATATTTGTGTACGTATTATATGAGGCATGAGCCACATTGACAATTAAGTCGTAGCTCAGAATCTAAAACTATTTAGTTTATAACTGTTTAATCATTTGTAATTTTTGGAAAATCGGTGTTGTATTATTGAACTAAAGTAAAATGAATGTATTTTAAAAGAAAAGTACAAAAATTATGTAATGACTACCTACTTTCAGTAGATTTCTTCAACCTAAAAATATTTGAATTATAAAATACAAAAAATACTACTAATTACAATTATTATAATGTCATTACCTATTCCGAATTTGATTAACGTAAAATGTGAATAATTTATAAGTAAGTGGGTATACAAGTTAGTAAAATTGTATTATAGAAATCTATTGCTATCTTACCCTTTCAGTGGTCTAACTTCAGTTTTCAATTATTGACTATGGTAACTACTTATCAGTTACTGTTTTGCCTACTCATAATTTTTTTACGCCGACTCTTTTACGGATGGTGGTGGTGGGGGGGGGGGGGGTTGTAGATTCAGATGTATCGACAATATTATTATAGTGACGTAAATAACATAAATTGGTATTAGGTAGGTACTATACAACATATACTGTAACGGCAATAAAAGTCTATCTCTCTTTATAATATGGTCAAAAATAAACAATACTGTAACCCAATATATTATATTTATAGCAAATTACCAAATGGGCCGGCTACCAGGTCAACACGGGCCTTAGAAGGTTACGGCTGTTCAAATAATTCGAAATGATTCGAATGATTCATCAGTACAATAAGATGAGTATAAATTACATAGAGATAAAGAATATACTTATTACTTAGTATATTATTTATGTATTTATTATATTATGATTCATCAGTAATATATATGTAGTAATCTATATGAAAAAACGAGTACAAAGCACATAGATATAAAGAATAGACTAAGTATATTAGTATATTCGTAAAATCTTTATCTCGATAACAAAGGCACAAATGACGATTTAGTATAAAAATCAATAATATTATCATACATAGTGATACAGTCATCCACAGATAGGAAATAAAATAAATGAGAATAATAATAATAACTAACTGATAAGAGCATAACAATGTGGGTGACTATGGGGGACAATTATTTGAATGATTTTGTTGTTGCTGTAGAAAGTGATGAATCATCAAAAATTAAATTTAAATGAAGCAATTTTTTTCAAATAAAAGGTGAAATGACTAAATGCAAGTTATATGCAATTATTAGTTACTTCTAAAATATTGCACATATGCATTTATAAGCCTTTGAATTAATTTTATTGATATTACAATAATATTGTAATTTGTGATGTGTAAAAAAATAATTTTCAAAATCAAAATATTGTATCTCACTTACGACAGTGTTAATTTGTATACTTAGGTACTCATTATATTGTAGATACCTAAATCGGCTATAATAAGTACGATTACGATTTGTTAAAATTATTATATTGACAAAGCTTTATACATTTTATTTAAATATGCACTAGGTGAATGAACATGTATGGTAGTCTTAGCCAATTTATACAATAATATTGAAAATTGAATTATTAATAACTAATTATCATTAAATAAGTATGTATTAAAACATTTTTTTTTTAATGTAATTTATGGTCAACATGTTGTGGTATTAAAGTACCTATTATTAATATAATTATTTATTAGTATTATTGTATTATATTTTAGTATTATACAGGAGTCTGGAGACTGGAAGGCGTACGACAGCAGACATCAGTGGTGGTCTACCAAAGAGCGATAAGTGTGTCGCCCTCCCTGCTCTGTGTAAGTGTATAAGACGTCATCAAAATAATTATTATTTATTATAAATAAAAGTTATTTCATATTTTTTAAAGTATATAGTAACGAACAAAATTGGAAAATTTGATGGTTATGTACATAAAAAATAATTTCAAACTCGTCAAGAACCACCAATGTGATACATTCTGTATTAAGTATTTATTAATAAACTATGTATTTTACTTAACCAAAAGGTTTTTATTAACTGATGAAAGCCTTCTCTTTAAAATAAAATAATCATGCATCATCATATTATTTTTATCATATAATTTAAAACAAACAATATAAATTGAGAAGAATTTAAACAATAGCAGTAAAGGTATTATTGAGGATCAAATATAGAAAAAAGTTTCTTGTTATGTTTATTAACAAAAAGTTATGATGTAGTTCTTGTAAAATTAAATTTAGCATCGAATAATTGAATTTTATTTATTTTTTTATAACAATACAAGACTGTTATATTATATAGGTTTATCGTTAAATAAATGATAAATATAAGATTACTCTAAATACAGTATTATTATTGTCTGTCTAGTTATTATATTAATTTTTAATATTTTGTCTATTCTGACAGTGTTTATAACGTATTAAGAGGACGCTACACCGGCATTAATTGTCTCCTTCTTACAAGTAATGTTATGCACTATGTGTGTTTTTTAGGATAGTTCAAGTTTTTAGCAAGTTATGCGTGTATAATAAAGTGCAAATTAAAAATGCTCATAACTCACTTAAAAACTGAACTATCTTAAAAAACCCAAATACAATAATATTTTTACCATCAAGTTTTATAATAGGTCGATTCATTATAATTTTTAAACTAACGAACATAAACATGATCTGCTGATCGTAGATTTGCTATGTTACGCACTTGTGAGACGGAAACAAAAAAATACCGTGTAGCGTCCTCTTAAATAATAATATATTATGTGGTTATGATATGTTTTAATTTTATATTTAGAGCTTGAATTCGTATAAATTAAATATTGGTATTTTTTACTTACCTGTTTGAGATTTTATTGTTCCATCCGATGGGTGCAGATCTTGTTGACAATTTTACGACCGTTGAAAACCAAAATGTAAGTCGATTAACAAAAAGGAATTTTTTTTTCAATAGTAAAAACACTTTGTTTATATTAAAAACGAAATATTTTTAATATGAATATTTTACATGTGTACTCTTCATACGTCCGCACTCGAATGATCACAGTCGTATCAGGCGGCTGTTCGGCGCTCGTATACTGAGTGAGGCGCCTATACGCATGTAGGTCTCCAGACAGGGAGAGTTATCAATAATCCATTACCCCCAGATATCGATGGATAAAAACGTGTTTTTAACTATTTTAGTTGATACTCAAATATACATTAAGCCGAAAAACGATTAAATGGTAAACGGACGGATATACTATAATAATAACGTGCGACAATCCAAATTCTTATACTTATATATGAGGTACATATCAATGTATATAATTGTGTGCATTTATCGTTTTCAAATATAATATTATTTCGAACATCGCCAACTGTGAATTCCGAGACACAAAAGGTTTTGGTATCCTATAATGGGTAGGTACCTACTTATAAACCTATATACTATTGAAACCAAAAACGGGGCTTGGCGTTTACGGGTCATGATGTTGACAATAATATTATTGTAGTTTAAGTATATTTTGAGACTGTTCTGTGTACCTACCTGTATTGAGGGGCGGCGATGAGGGTTTTATTACAACTAATACAAACAACTTCAGGCAAATAAATTTAATCAAACGATGTATTATAACCAACACGTTATAGTTTAGTTACAGTTGATAATATTATAATATAAAAACCCCAAAAAGGACAGGACATCCCAAACCGATTTGCGAACAATACACGCGCCGGGTGGTAGGTATTCCTTACAAATCTTGTCAACCGTGTATCGCGTTAGTGATCACGTGACACACTGGCCAACTATATTATAATAAACGTGCCTACAAAAAAAATTAAAGAAAAATATATTATATTTATAGCGTATTGAACCGTCGCACAATCGAACTGCGGTCGTCCTCCCTTCGGACACGATCACCTCTTGCGATATCCGACCGCAGTGGTGGGGTGGGTGCACGCGGCCGACGTGGCCGAAGCCGTGGCGCCGACCCGGTGTCTGGCCTTGGTGTGGTACACGGCTATGCACGCTATGGCGATGGCGATCAGACAGACGATCTTGACGCCGGCGACTACGCTTTCTGGCGTGCCCCCACCGAGGCCGCGACTCCGGCCGTCCGTCTTGCGCTTCACCACGCACGCGAACGTGTCACCAATGGTGATGATCACGCCGATCACCGTGTCCAGGTCGGCCAGAGACGCGTTGGTAGACGGCACGCACACGATCTGTCGGTGGTCCGTGAACGTTACGTCGCACACGCTACCGGAACCGCGGAACCGGACCGTCAGGTCGTCCTGCGGCCGGTAGCCGCGGTCCAGATCGCGGCCGTTGATCGTCATGGTGCGGCCGTTCGTCACGAAATCCACGAACACCGGGTCGGCGTGCAGGCTGTAACCGTGTGGATTCCTTGGTGGAAACAGGTCCATCTCGTTGAGCTCGGGGTCCTGCACGCGCAGTCCGTACTTCAACAACGTGACGGCACTGTCGCGTCCAGACTCGAGCTTCGGCGCTCTGCACACGGCCAGCGTGTCGTTGACCAACCGGCAACTGGTATAGTGCACCCGTTCCCCGTGCTGGACGAAGAACATGGCGTATCGCAGGCAGGAGAAGTGCCGGCCGTGCAGCTGGACGGCTGTGCCGCCTGTCGCGATGCCCTGCAGCGACTGTCCGGGGTCCAGCGCCGGAACGGCCGCGTACGTGAACACCACCGACCCATCGCCGACGTACTTGCTCAGCTGCCCGTCGAAAACCACGTTGACCCTGGCCGCCGTGGGCCCGTCGACCGAGGCCGGGTTTGTCCGGCACAGCATGAGGTCCGAGTATATGGCCACCGGTTCACACGTCGCGTAGTCGCCCACCGACACCCGCAACGTGGTGCCCGCGTCCAGGAACCGGCCGCTGATACGCAACATGGTGCCACCGGACGCTGGCCCGCACCTCGGACTCATGTCCGTGATCACGGGGTCCACCAGTCCGATGACGAGCGCCGACGTGATGGTCACCTTGGGCGGATCGCCGGTGTACAGCAACCGAATCGGGCCCTCGTGGTTCCGGCGGCGATCCGTGTTGGCCGCCGGCATCATGGTGCAGAAGATGGTCGTCACGGCTTCGCTAGAAATCCGCTTCGTTTTGGGTTCCGAGCACTCGCGCCCGGCCACCGTCACTGCTACTTCCTTCCCCTCGGCCAGGATGTGGTGGTTGACCACCGTGAACCGCACCGTCGTGCCGCCCAGCCACGGTGCCGTCATCGGGTACACGGACCGGATCTCGGCTTCCGGACACTCTAGATGCACGCCACCGTCCCTGTCCACGTCGCCGGTCCCCACCCCGGTGTAGTTTTTCACGTGCCACTTGCCGTAATACTCGTACTGTCCCACGCACTGGTTTTTTGTCGAACACCGTTTGAAGTAGTTCTTGTACCCGTACCCGGTCCACATGCACGTCACGCACTCCTCGTCTCTCCATAACCTGTGGCAATCGTGATCGTAATACTCAAAATAATTGTCGGAATCGTTGTTGAATCTTAATATTATGTCGTCGTCGATCGTAATGTGATAGTGGTAAATCATCAACGCTTTAAATCGCTTGTCCCTCTGTGCCGTTAGTTTTTTCGTGTTGCATTTAATCTCGTCGTTCAACACATATCCCGTAAGTTTTTCTTCTTCTAGGTTGCACGTGATTTTACGCCCTTGCAGAAATTTTACGAAATTGTTCTTGTCGTTCGACACCGCCACCGTGTATGAAAATAACTCATCCCTCAGGACGGAATTTTTCAGTATAGAAAACTGTGGACAGTGCCCTTCAAGGTTCACTGTTAAATTTCCTAAATTTGAAGGTGTCATTATACATGTCTGAATGTCTAACGACCAACTGCAAGAGGCGTGTTTCGCACATTTCACGCATGATAAAAAATCAGAGCAAATCGTTGAATTATTCTCCGATTTTAATGAATTTGCATGTGATAGTGATACAAATACCTGTTAAAAATAAAATTATTTTTATTAAAATAGAAAATCATTTAATACAATATAAAATAATTATTTTTTAATATCAATATTTAAAAATATGGCAAGCATTTGAACGAAAAGGACATTTTCATTTATGTTTTATGAGTTTGATACTGATACAATCAAACACTTTAACCATATAACAATTATAAAACAAAATGTAAGAAAAATACAGTAAGAATTTTCGTTTTAAAATAACGGTACACTAATGTTTCAAATCGTTAAAAAAACTTTTTTATTTGAAGTATAATTCCTATTGCTACTGCGAAAAGTTATTCTATTAATTGTGTAGTTTACATTAATGAAACGAAAAAAAATTGATATATTAAAATTAAAAACAAGTACCTATAGAAGAATCATTATTTATTGGAAATTAAAATAACCAAGCTAAATCTATTAATCATTTTGAAAATAAATATAAAATAAAATTGAATTTACTTCCATCCTATCGTATTAAAAAATAAACAATAATTTCACATTAATTTTACAAAAGATCAAAAAATACAATTATTACCTACCTACTTTAAAATATACTTTAATATTAATTATATTTTATTTATTAAGTTACCCCATCGTAGAAAAATATACATAATCATATAAAATATTTTAAGATTTAAATCGAAGTTGATTAAAAAATTAGATAGGTAGTTAATAATTTAATAGTTTATAGGTAGTTAAATAATTATTGAATCAGTTTTCTGATTTTTTGTCCTTGTCTGGCACAAGAGGGAAAAAGTATTTAGTCGTGTTTTCATTCCAACATTTTCCAACATTTAGCGATTGAACCAGTGAAGTAGAAAAAATTCTAACAATAGATTTTAATTTGTCGTCAAGTCTACTTCGGATGAACATTCCAACTTCTTAATTTTATCCCCTTAAAATCTAAATAAAATTTACTCTCAAAAAAATAGTATTTTAAAAATGTAATACTACGATTTATGGAAAAGTTAAAATCCAAAAATTAAAAATGTGGGAGAGTCGATTTTAAGTAGATTTAATGACAAATTAAAATATTTTTAGAATTCAATCCACGTGTGTTAGAGAATGATAAAAAACCATCGTTTCAAATCCCTTTAGTTGGGTATTGGTATATTACCTTATAATATATTATTAAAGGTACTTACACTTCAATAACATTTGAAATACTCAAATTATCCTCAAAATATAAAATAAAACGGCGAAATAATTAGCTTATTAACTATTATTTATTTGATAATTTAATTTAAATATTTTGTTTTATTTGTAAAATTAACTTATATTTATTTTGGAGATTTTTTCCAGGTGATTTTTATTCCGATTTCCATACCATATATTCTGGCCTGTGAAATTAATGCGCACTAAAAAACTAGTAAATATGTGCTTGAGCTATAAATAAATGGCAAAATATTCGATAAAACATTATACCTATATATATTTCAGTTTAAAATAAAAAAAGGCAAAATGAATATTTTAGTTAATTTTTACAATAATATAGGCAAACCTATTCAAGTACCTACCTTTTCAAAAATATGCAATATTAATAGGTAGGTAACTTAAAACAAATGTTGGTCAAACTTGATTCTTTCCAAAAAACCAACATAAACAATTGCATTAAAAACTCACAGCCTTCATAATAGTTGAAGTATTTATTTTTTAATAATAATATATTTTGTGTTATTATTTCATTAATGTTTCCACATTTCAACATTTTTTTTTAACAAATTTTATTTGCAAAAAAATATTTCTATGCTAATGACAAACTATACGTTTGTAAACATACAGAATACTTTTTATAAAAATATAATTTTAAAATTGTATTGTTTACATACCATTGTGATTATAATTCTATGAACAAAGGAATGTCCATAATAGTTTTTTTGACGCCCACGGTCAACCATATTTTCTCGATTTTCTATGTCTCTAAAAATCAAAAATAATAGTATAAACTATAAAGTTATACCTAGTAAGTAATAATGTCACAAAAATGTTCTCAAAATACTTATCTAAACATTAAATATCATGACTTAAATTCTAACTACAATTTCAACTTAATGTAATACCTGATAATACACTTATAATTGCAATAGGCTTAATATATTTTAAAACCGCTTATAGTTTATTTATTTTGTGCAGTACAGACACTGTCAAATTACTTTTGAAATAGCAAAGCTTATCGTAGTACAATTTGTAATTAAATTAAATGTTAGAAAATATTATAATCACATTAACAGTAGTCAGTGACTCGTTTCGTTAAGAATGTAGGTACCACACCCAGGTTTCTTATCTCTGTCTGTCCTGCAGAAGCGTATTATAAATACCTAGGATTCACGAATGTCTGTAACTTATTGAAAAGTAATTTAAGAGTTTAAGACAGCCATTAAAAATAATATGTCAAGGTAGTCTTTTAGCTTGTTTCTTTATTAAATAGGTATATACAACAATACAAATAAATAATGCTACCTATTTTGAACTTTTATTATTTTTAATCAGAACAACCTATAGGTAGGTAACAATATTCTTAATTCTTAAGCTGTGTGAAGAAATATAATGTAATTGCTACAGTTGATACTTAAAGATTTATAATTTATTAGTTTGTACATAAATTTCCGTAGGTACAAGGAATATCCTCTGAAAATTAAGAAAATATTCTGAAATATCATTCATACAAAGGTATAAATTATGATTGATGAGATTTACGTAATTCGGTAAATTAGTTTTGGCTTGTAATGCAAAATAATTATAATCTTATGGACCCGGACAATTTAGCAACTACATTACTGACTTTTTGAAATATTTATCTACTTGGTTAATTGAAATAATAATCGCAATTTTTATCATATATTTTAAATTATAATAACTATGAACATATAAATTGTAACAAAAAAAAAAAATTGTTGTTATGACATTAGAATTGTAAGTTTAATGAAATTGAATTATATCATGAAGATGATTTAAAATGAAACATTAAATTTAAGACTTGTGAATCAAAATCATAAATATTTGGTAAACATATGCTTTTATTTTAATACTTGAAAAAACTTCAAAAGTTATTATTTTGAGTAGTTTGAAACTTTTAATTAGTAAACAATACTTCAAATAAAATTATTTAAAAATAATTATATTTATTATAAATAAGATTATTAAATCATTATTTTTCCATCTAGATTTTATACTTTTTGCAAATAAACATATTTTTATAAACACGATTTATTTTTAATAAATTACCAAATCTATGACCTTTTTTATTTCGGTGTAATAGATTCCTACTGATCATAAAATAAATGGTTAGTAATAGACGGCAGTAATTTATTAACTATTATAAATTAATACATAAATATAATAGTTTACTGAATTTTGTATTCTGGATATTAGTTTTTATTTATTATTTAGCCAACGTTTTAACGTATAATATATTATATAAATAACTGATTTACCTTAAATATGATAATATATTGTTCTGCTGAGTTACTCAAGTTTCATCGAAATTATAAACTCAAAAACACATTACATTAAAATAATATTTTATATTAAGTTATTATTATAGGCGTAATATTAAATCAATGTAATAAGAATACGACACTTTATAATACATTTATTAATCATAGTTAAAGAACTCGAGAGCTATGTTATGCTGACCATAAACCAAATACAACTGTTTCACAAATAGGCTATAGTTAATTGTATTATATTATAAAATGTAATTATTTGGTCAATATGTTATTTTTTATGTCATTGTTGATTTACTTTATTTATCATCCAATTATAATAATTACAAAAATTATAATTCAAAAATAATTAAATTATATTGCCGTGATTGAAAAAGAAATATTATATAATTAATACTATAATTTTTATATGATAACTGATAACTGCAGGGAAGTGGTAGCTTGTAAATAGTTTTTTATATTGTATAATAGTTATTCAAAGTGTGAGTGTGCAAGAGTATGTGTATATCATATGGTTATATTATCATTAGTGAGTGTTAGAATTGGGATTCATCATTGTTTTGTAAATTTAAGGATTTGAATGTCAATAATATTTTTTAACATATTACCTCAGGTAATATGTCGACCTATTGCTATTAAGATGACGTAAAATCCACATATTGTGTTGTCTCCGTCGTATACACGTATACACGTATACACGACATATCAAATTTTAATATTTTAGATACTCATAACTCACGTCTCACATACAAATTAAAAAATAGTAAAAACCAACCAGAGAACACGGATAATGTTCTTACTTAAAAGTTTGATAATATAGGTCAATTCACTCTAATATCAAAATTGACCAGTGTCGTACACAGCTATTTTCAATGGTGGGGGGGGGGAAGATTTACATTAAAAAATTATACATATAATATATATATATTAACATTAATACATCAAGATAGCTTGATAATTAAAAATAGTTAATATAGAGCGATAGAGGGCCTGTGTGAAGGAGTATTTTAAGGGCACTTTCCGGGGCAGCAAATGTTTCAGGGGGAGGGGGTTTCGGATGTTGGAATACTTAAAAAAAATTTAATTAAAGTGATGTACCTACGGGATTTTTTTTTATCATTTGATGAAACTACAGACGACTTTGCAGGAAAAAAATCAAGAAAAGTACCAAATTTATAAAAATATATTTATATTTAACAATTTTGACTTAACCAATTTTGATTGTACCGACTATTTACTATATATAAAAATTTGAAAGTACTAAATTTAATTAAACCGAAATCATAATTAGTTATTAATGTAACACTGTGAAGGTTTAATTCAAAATTATTGTAATAAACAAAACGTTATGAGTTTAATAAAATTATTTTTACTCTTCAAATTTTGAAGGTTTAATAAAATTATTATGGTATTGCTCTTTTGAAATTAATTTTTAATTTGATGATGCATGAACAGTGGTATTTCAAACTTGAAATAAACACGTTATAGGTAGATAGTTTAAAGTGCTAGTAGGTATGCACATTTTTAATTTTTTCTTTAACTACTTAGATATTGATTATTTTAAATTTATTTACTGATAGGGGCTTCAAAAAAACATTTTCCCCGGGCATCTGAAAGTCTAAATCCGGCCCTATAGCAATAGCCATATACTATAATAGGCATATATCGGATCATCCACAAATCTGTAAATATTCATTTGTCGATCCTCATGTTTGTGTTTGAACAAATTTCCTAATAAATTCACCAATTTATAATCAGTTATCAGTAGATAATGTGACATTAAAATGAGTTTTTTATAGAATAGAATATAATTTTGAATATTCAATATCTAATATATAAACTTCGGTGACGACGGTCTTCTCACCGAACATTTAAATCGAAACTTGATGGTGACGGCAACACTGTAATTTACTCCTTTACCTTAATTTAACTTGTTGTAAATATAATATTATGAAAAAATAAATTATACAATTGTTGAAATTGTATTCATTTTTATTATATATGTATTTTTATACGTAGGTAATTACACCTATACCTAATGAAAAAAATATCAAGTGGGGTTGATTACACTTTAATACAAATCAAACAATTTTAATAAAATATAATATAACTCCTATCTCCTAAAAAAAAGATTTAAAGATTTAAATTTATTTCTATGATATTTGTACTATAAGATAGGTAGTTTAAATCCATATTATTCGTTTTATTATGATTAAGACTTAGAAGGTACCTATTTAATAAACTATTTAAAACAGTAAGTGTTCAAAATTTTTCTTGGACATTGTTGTTATTATCTACTACCTGCAGTATACCTTAAAACATATAAAAACAGCTTTTAATGCATGCCTAATATTTTTTTCAACTTAACTTTTAATTACTGAGTTATTATTGATATAATTTATTTGGTATTATTTAAAATCTACATATGAAATTAAACACTACATTTTTTGACTTGTTATAATTTAATATAATAATATTATAATAGGTTCATGTATAATTTCGTACAATTTAATTATGTGATTAATACATTTAATGATTGTTATTATATTATATAATTGTTCAAGAAGAAATCAGTTATGAAAATAAATCAGAAGACGACTTAATTGAAATAGACAAAGTTGATGGTGATCGAAAAATAAAAAACGACTAAAGAAATTGAGATTTTAACTGCTAAAATAAAAAACCATAAATTTAGTTTATTTATTGATTTTAGTAAATCATTTCCACATATTTTACTACTAATATTAAATATTTATCGTTGCCACCAACGATGGTTTACACTTCTACATTATTTTTTTGCTCGTGAAACTAACGTTGTGTGATCAAAAGCTACTACCGTAATTAAACGAAGACGTCAATCGATCATATTGACAAATAAAATAAAAATAAAATACCTAAAAAGATTGAGAAAAAATACCAAAAGAAAAACATTTTGAAAAACGTATGAAAACAATGTTCATCCTAGTGTGGACCGATCAGTGCCAAAGCGTTAAATATTTTAACTTCGATACATACGCACTACTCCTCAAAATTATGTCTGCAGTGTGTGCTTTCACTTCCAGCTGAGCTTTCACTTTTACCGGTCGGTTTCTAAGTTCCTGAAAAGGGTATTAGCTGGTTACCAGCAATTCGTTTTAGGTAAAAACTTTTACCTAAAGTTCAGGGTTTACCACACAACGCCCGAATTCAATTTGGTTCTGAAATAACAAAATTAATTTTTATCAAAATTCGAATCATATTTAATTAATATTTTGTACTCTTGATTAGATATTAATTTTATGCGAAATATTTTTTTTAGATACGGGCTAATATAATTATTAATTAATGTATTGTGTAGCCATTTTTAGATGATCAAATTTAATAATATTTTTATTTAAAGACTTGAACATTTAATACAATAGGTTCCTCAGAAGTAGTTCATACTGAAACCGAAAATTCTAAAAAAAATGTTAACACAATTTTTTTTATAGACATATTAGCTGATCCCGAGCATTTTGTTGCCCGTAAGAAAATGACAATTTTTTAAAAAATTACGATTGTTCAACTTCTTTTGGGTGTAACTGCATAGTTGATTATGAATCAGGTGGACACTTTCGTTTATGTGTACCTAAGTTCAAATTTGAATGAAATTAGATAGTTAAACGGAGTTGTTATATATACTTAATTTTTTTCAATTCAAAAACATTATTCGTGATGACGACAAATAAATGAAGTGTAAATGATTCATTTTTAAGCTCTATAATGTTTTTAATAATTCATGGTTCAATTAGTTTGCTATTTTTCGGTATGAAAAGGATCCAGACCAACCTCGAGATACTATTACATTTACAATTTCAAAGTAAAATAGGGCTGGGGCTCTTTGTAACGGAATCGGTGAAACCTCAACACCCGAATATTTTAAATATTAACTGCTACACATAATGACAAAATTGGAAATTAAAGTAGGTACTTCTCAGTCGTTTTCAATTTCAATTATATTAAATATAAAATATATTTCTTCAGAAAAAAAATTAAATGATTAAACAATTTACCTACTTTGGGTACCCCCATGCAATAATGAGTACCTACAAATATATTTTAATTTTAATTGTATACTTTATAACTCATAATATTTTAATATTTTAATATAGGTATACTAACTATTGACGGTTGAGTCACAAAAACTATTGTCGAAAATCTAACGTGACCATTGCACAGTATATAGGTACCAACCGAACTATACCTACCGGAGAAATAGCTCTATTATATTGACATATAAGTAATTTATTTTATTTATTATTATGCTGTACAGCACTTTTAACTTATTGTTGCCAGAATGTTCACACATTTGATATCATAATATAATATAGTATGTACCTAAGTTAACGATGGAAATTTATGTTCATAAGTCATAAAAAATATGTATCGTAGTCTGTAGATGTAAATATGTAATATAGAGTGTAATATGAATCTACGATTCAATATATTATAATATATTTGTTCAGTAAGCAATATTTTAGTTGTAAGTACCTACTTATTCTCCATTCGTGATTATTATTTTAAATTGTGAGCGGAGCGATGAATGTATTGATTTTACAATGATGTGTAGTTTTTTTATTTGTGTCTTGTCTGTGTACACGATAAGTAGTCAAAATAATGCTACAATTTTCGACATCAGTATCTTATTCGATGGTAAAGTGAATCTAGTTGGTGCATTAGGAAGGTCAAAATTACTAGTAGGTTTCAAAAGCACCGTGAAAAACAAAAACAAAATTAAGACAAACTGACATTTTTTACTCAAAATTGTATTTAAAGTTTGAATTATGACAACATTTATCAAATTTAAAATTCAATATTTATTTTGTAGTTAAAAATGTATAAAATGTTCAACTTTTATAACTAAGGATTGAAAATTTAAAAAACAATGTTCCACGTAAATAGGTTATAAATTTTATAATATATAAATTACTTTATAGTTTATTCACAACAATAGGTATTATCAAATATACTTAGTAATATCATAGGCTGACTGACTATACCTTCTCTCAGAATCGTTTTTTTTTTACAATGATATTACATCATTGAATTCAAATTTAACATTTAACACCATCCATTACAGTGACCTACTTGTAACCTACTGTACAGCAGAGACACCCACTAGCCCACTTTTTTTACTTTATTTAATTTAATTGAATTCATTTTCATATAATATCGAATTTTAATTATAATACCAACTAATATAATATAGGTAGATCGTAGATATAATAATTGTGGACTTTTCATCGATATTACAGTCGCATCAGATCGGGATAGTATAATATGCAATGTTATTGCATTTAAGTGAACACTTAATTGATCCCTCCCGGATTCTATACACTGTATCTATATTGTAATAAATTGTGGAGTTCGTTTATTCGGCTCATATCTATTTAAAAAAATTCGGACGCCATACTGCGGTTAACACTAGCACAGTAGCAATAACCAATTGGTATTGTTATCGATTGTACGAGTACGATGTTACTTTATCTACAATGTTAAATATTATTCTTGTTATTAGGCGGGAATAGGCGCTCATTGCTCATACAGTCATACGTCACTGATACACGTGATTGGATGCCGAACTGAAGCAGAACCAAATGTAAATGCAAATGCTAATGTCAAAGTGTCTGCGATTGAAAAATGAATTAATTTTAACGTAAAATGTAAAGCAGCCAAAGACTACGGTGTCCCGACGACGTGCGATGGCCTATATAGAACAGGATCAGCCGCAATATTATAATATCCCTATAATATATATAGGTCATTACTGTATTATGTCGTAATCTGTATTCAATTCATAGTAATTTATCATGACGAATGGGTGCAATTATTACAAAAAATTATAACACACTTAAAAGTGTATAATGTGAGCGATAGATAAATGGATAGGTGTAATAATAAATAATAATAATAATAATAATAATACACATTCGAGCTATTTTTTATCATTCCGATTTGCCGCCGTGTTTCGGGCGGCAGCTCGTCGAGAACGGCGGCGTTTCGGCATGGGACCCTGGTGGCTCGGGAATCAATTCGGCAACCAATGTATCACAGTTTCCGTTGTTCTGCTGTGCCTAACTTGCCTAAATGTATTGCCTAAATTGTCTTTAAGTACACCACTTTACTACATCACTGACTTCAAGACCGCTCGAAAAAAATAAGAATTATTATCGTCTAAAACGCACGAAAACCTCGCACGCACATATTATTGAGATAAAAAAAACCCGCATGCGTGGGCACGTTTTACTAGAGCTGTAATCGTTATAGAAATTCAAAATTTTTACACAATATGCAACAGTATTTATCCTTGGCGTGGTGTTTTGATTTCATCCAAACAATTATAGAAACATCTTAATCTCCGCTTAAAATTCCGTAATTGTGTATATTGTGTTTTCAAATGTTCTTAATAATTCAAAAAAATAAAATAAATTTAAATAAGCTACGTAACAGAGAAATGAAAATATATATTTCTCAGGGTCAACATTTCGTCTGTATACTTTAATTGCTTTAATTGCTGGCAAGTAAAAAACATGGTTTTCTCATAAATTATTATACTCATTTTTAGTAATCCATAATAATTATTCATTATTGCATACTTGTTAGCTATTTAAATTTAACATACTTTGGTGATTTATAAATAAGATTAGAGGTACACTATACGTCTATACAGTACGCTATGCTCGTCGCTAATTCCACTAAAAAACGTGAAACGATAATTATTAACGTGCACCGCGAGAATAATATACGACAATAAATTAATAAAATTAATAAATTAAATTGTCCACACGGGTTTTGGACGTGTTTCATACATTTTTTTACCCGCTCGTCGTTCATAATTTGAATTGTATTTATACAATATTATGTTGTAAAAGTGTATGATATTACAGTGTAATACTCAATGATAATATTATTATTATCATGCAAAACAGTCGGTCAGTGTCGGTCGCTGTCGTTATCGCGCCGGGAAACGATCCGAAAAAAATGTGGTATGAACGAACAATGGAAATACGTTTGGCCGTCAGATTTTGTATCAGGGGAATATGCGGTGGCAGCTCGCTCTCGAGCGTTCCATGACGGCAGGCACGATAATGTGTGTAATGTGTATTATTATCATTATTATTATTTTGTCATACGAGTATACGACCGAGGCATTCATTCAATTCTCCACAATTTTTTTGTGTGTCGTCACCTATAAGATCAAAAAAAAAAAGGGCGGGTAAGTGTATGTCGCTCTGCTGTACAGTAGGTTACAAGTGAGTCACTGTAATGGATTGTGTTAGATTTTTATCCAATGATATAATATCATTGAATAAGAAAAACGATTCTGAGCGAAGACGGTCAGTCAGTCTATAATATCTTACTAAGTCTAAATGTATTTGATGATATTATTGTGAATAAAGTAATTAATTTTAGTATTATAGGCATTAGTATTTACTATAGTTGGTTAAATTCATTTTCTCAAAAAAATTATATTTTAAAATGCCATTGCGTGTATATAAAATATAACAATATATTCTAAAAGTTTCATATACCAACAAATAATATTTTTAAATTATATCAAAATAACTAAAATCATTATTCTTGGTTTAAATATGAAATTTTGTCTAAATTTGAAATTAAAATGTCTGTAAAAAATAAATGTGTTGATATATTTTTTAGATTTTTTGGTTACAGTATGATTTATTTATGAGAATTTTTGTTTTAAATTTTCAACACTTAGTTATAAAAACTGAACATTTTATAATTTTTTAATTACAATGATTTATAATTTTCGAGATTTTGACAAATTTTGTCAAAATTCGAACTTTAAATGCTTATAAAAAAAAATCGTGCCTATGTATTTTTAAAAGTTTTCAACTGATGTTGTAACAATATATAAGAAAGCTTGTATTAAATTTTCAGACTTTTTGGCCCACCAAATAAAATGTTATTGACAATTATAAAAAAAAAAACTAAAAAAATTGAAAACTAAATGTCTGTAAACAGCTCAAAACAAATCAAAATATTTTCAAAATTGAATGGTGTATAGAAATAGCTTATATAAACATTCAGTGAAATTTTCATGCATCTACAATTATTTGTATTTGAATTGCAACAAAATAAGAAAATCGCTACATGAGAAATCGAGTGAATATCTAATCTTGTACAAATTTGAACTTAAAATGCTCATAAAAATTTATTATGACTTGCTTTTAAACTTTTTTTTTTATTGATAAAATTAGCAAAATTTTATGAGGAATCTGTATTACTTCAAATCTTAGATTTAAAAAGAAAAATTTTTATGAATTTCTAACCCAAAATAAATTGCAAGATTTTCGTCATTTTTACGTATTTTGTCAAAATTTGAACTTGATTACATATAAATAAAAATTGTGACTACGGATTTTTAATATTTTTCATCTGCCTTTGAAACTATATTATATTAGAAGCCTACTATTAAATTTTCAAGATTTTTTACCCAACAAATAAAATTTTATTGACATTTATAGAAAAAAAAACTAAAAAAATTGGAAACTGAAAATGTCTGTTAACAGCTCAAAATAAGTCAGAATATTTTGAAAATGCTATGGTGTGCAGAAAATGTATATATAAACATTCGGTCAAAATTTCATGTCTCTACGGTCATTTCTTTTAGAGTTATACCAAAAACCAAAATCGATTTTGTCGAAAATTGGTTTTCCGTAAAAATTCCTGTTTTTCCCATAATTTTTCATTTGTTTTTCCAGGCGCTCATGAAAACTACTGGGAAATTTTGACTTTGACCCCCCAAAGTACCAACTAGATTCACTTTCCTATATGAAAAGGTAGTATTGAAGAAAATCGAAGCATTTTTTCTGTCCTAAAACGTGATGACAGACACAAAAATAAAAAAAAAAATAAAAAAAAAAACACACATCATTGTAAAACCAATACATTCATCGCTTCGCTCAGAATCTAAAAAAATGCTACTAATTTCAACCAGTAACTACTACAATATATTTTCTCATAGAAAAGTGGATCTATTCATTATTTAGAGAGGTCAAATGTTAAAATTTCTTAATACTATAGTTACGTATTTTCTTATTAATAACAAAAATACAAATCAGGAAAAGACGACAAAATCTATTTTATATCAATTCAAAAACGAATAACCGTAGATATAGGTACTTGACATTTTCACCAATTGTTTGAATTAATATTTTTCTGTACGCATGATATGAGTTTCAAAATATTGTAACTATATTTATGAGTTATTTACATAAATTTGAATTTGTTTATTTTACGAAGTTTTTTTTTCAAAGAATGTCGATGGAAATATATATGCTCGGTGAAAAGCTTGAAGTTTAACACAGTATTCATCCATAATTTGTTATACCTGCATCAAAAACAAAAATGTTTATTCACGATTAAAAAACAATTTCTTATTAAATGGTTTATATTTTTGTATTACAAAAAGTTTTAAGCGTAGAAACTTAAAACATTATTGTTAATAACAACTTATAAAGAACCTGGTATTAAACTTCCAAGTAATTTAACAGAGCCAACATTTTTTTACGATATTAATGCGATAAAATGTCAAACATCTATAAATATCTCAAAATGAGTCAAAATATTTTTTAAATCAGGAATGTATAGAAAATGGTAGTTTAAACATTCACTGAAAATTTTAAGTGTCTTTTGAATACGATAAATACAAATTCCCGAAAACACTATATTTATTAGTTGTTAAAATAGAGTATAATAATATTATAGTATTATAGTATTGTAAAGAGTACCTATAATATTTACATCGAATATAGAACATTATTATAGTTAACTTTTGAGTCAATATACCGACTCATACCGTAGAGTGAAATAAATTGGTTCAGAGTATAAATAAGCTATAGCATAAAATGAATCCAATTGTTTCGAAAATGTTACTGGGACATAATATGAGAAACTAGTAATACATTTTCAAGATCTTTGTGTAAATTGTTAGAGATTAATGATATTTATAGCAAAAAACAAAAATATAAATATAAATAGCTCAAACAGATTCAAAATATCTTAAAAATTGTAAGTAGGTACTATGTACAAAAAATGCTAGTTTAAACATTTGCTGACAATTCAAAGTATCTACCTACGATTATTCGTTTTGAATTGCAAAAATAATTATAAAATAGTTCGATGATAATTAATCGTTACTTAAACGATTTTTATTTATTTAAATATCCAATCTCGTAAAAATTTAAAAACGTGATCATAAAAACTATCATAACTTATTATATTACACTATACCAAAAATCATATCTATGATACCTCAATTTGCCTTTCACATTAATGGTACTTTTTTTTTGTTTTTCCTAACGTATTTGTACAGGGAATTTTTAAATTTTACCCCTCAAAAATACCAACTACTAACTAGATCCAAAATCCTTTCAGTAACCATAAAATTAAAATGTGTAACCACTCTTAAAGTTGAAAATCTAAGCATTTTTTCAACCATAATTATCGTGTATACCTACACAAAAAAAACACACATCATTTCCGCTCAGTAAATCTAACATATTATAGCCACAATCATAAGTTGCAAAAAATAATTTAACTTACTCTATCTATTACCTAATACTATTTTGTATAGGTACCTTTCTAATTTAAATTACATTTTTTTTTTGTTATAATTGATTATAATTATGTTCACCTTTACTTTGTTCGTTCATCATATTATTGAAATTGAAGTTCTATAGTGGTACCGACAACATGTGATACGTTTAGCTTTCTCCTGATTTATATTAAAAATTAAAAAACAAATATTACAAATATAAATACAGAATATAGAAATACAGTTTCAAATATATTTCTGAAGATATTACACAGTTTTTGTCCATTACTATAGTAACTATTTATGTGCTTTTTATATAATTTGAGTAATTCGTGTGTTTTTGAAAGAAATATTTTAGAGACCGATTAGTTAGTCGAAAGAGCTACTACGATGATAATTTTTAAGGGTATAATGTCGACTATCTAAATTTACCTAAAATAACCTAATGATCGTATACCGGATGTTTATGATGGACAATTATTAATCTATTAATTTTCTAAAGCACTTAATTCAAATGGAAAGATAATTGATTTTCTTAATTTAAAAATATTTCATTGTCATTTTAACTTATAAATGAAAAAAAAAATTAAATTACAATACTTAGCTAATTCTAAATTAATATATAACTAATATATAAAATACAATTCCACAGCATTCCATAGATACCTATAATACATAATTTATACTATAGATACCTAGTGTTCTTAATAGTAAAACTTGTTACTTTTTTGGCGATTTATTTTATGTCAAATATTATTCTTTAAAAACATGTTACCATAATATTGTTAAGCGAACTCGGAAAACGATTTATAGGTACTAATCGACGTTTCACACTGTAATTGTACACCTTGGCGAGTCACTGTCGTATACATTTCGGTTTTTTTTTTAGCGAAAAATTAGAATAACTCATTTATAGAATAGAAGATATTTCCATAAAAGAAATTACCTATAAATTAATATAATAATAAATAGGTACATAATAATATGGTTCGTTTTTTTTGTTTGATGAAATTAAAAATCAAATCGTAATATTATAATATACATAGTATGTTCAACGATAAAACTACACGAAATATTTCGAATACATGACTTTGAATTTGATTGGATTATTTCACTGTATAAAGGACTTAAAATTATACTTATATTTGGAAAATTTAAACTTTTAACCTATTTAATCCTAACGTTATACTCTGTTCTAACTCATATAGTCATATATTGTAAGCAAATAAAAATGTCGAGTGTTTCTTTAATACCTATATAAACTAATAAACAATAGTATTAATGTCAAATAATGATTTAATATAGGTACCTAGTTTTGAAATAATAAATATTGTTTTATTATTTACGACAGTTAAATTAAAATTATTTTTTATAACCGCAATATAACGTATATGATATATTTAATATACACTTATTATACCCGCACATAACATTTCGTTAATCGTTATTGTTAATTATTATGCAAGTTATATTTTTATGTTTTCTATAATAAACTATAAAGTACTATAGCCAACAAAACACTGAATAGTAATTAGTAACATCAATTATGTATGATAAAATATTAAAAATAGCAAGTAAAATAAGCACAGAATATGTATAAATCAATGTCTAAATATTATTTATCTATGAATGGAAATGTATACCTACCAACTACACCCAGTACCTACCACGGCTATCTAGACAACAGGAATAGGTCCTGTAACAGCTTATCATTTTATGCAACATAAAAAATAAACAAAGATAGCTAAAACTTCTATTTCCGAAGAGTATTTAATATATATGATGAAGTACTAAATAAATAAATAAAAATAAATATTAGATTCCATGATTGAAAATACAATTTTAATTAATTTTTTTGCTCAAGTAAATTAATTATATAGATTTCCTATTTGAAGAAAAATAATCATAGAGAATAATAAATATATATTTATTTTTTATTAGTTTAAGGCTTCGACGACTGAGGCCATTTAGCCTTTAAGGTTGGCAGGGCTAGTACTGTAAGGCTACTGGAACTGTTGGTACGGTTAAAATCGGTTGGTTAGGGTTAGGAACACGTGTATGTGTGGCAAGGTTTGCACACTACGAACCTAACTACGGGTGGTCACCCATCCGAGAACTAGTGGCAGCAGCCGTTGCTTACTCTCAATTACGTAGCGTGATTGGTTACAGTCACTGCGCTGCTCCGAGCTACAATGATTATTACTGTGCGATGGTTATATTATTATGTTTGAATATTACATTTTTCATAACATTACGGAAATGTTTATCAAGTACATTAGTACAGTATATTGTATATATTATTATGCAATAATTTAATTTGATCATAATAGTTCACTGAACAGTCAACAATGACTGTAGTAAAATAATTTGAGATTATTAATTACAAATATAGATTAGTCGGATTACTAGGTACAGTAAACGGTAATACAGTGATTCCTTAAACTTTTTTGTAGTTCTTAATCAAAAATATTTAGACTGCATATAAAAATTAATTTAAATAAAGTATTATTCTGTAGAATAGATATTCAAAATACTAAATAGTTTAAATAAAACGAGTTCGGTGCAAGAACGGTGGCTGTGCATCACACCCGATGTTAGATGTCTATGTCTTATAGCGTGTATTAAGAAAATCTACGTTCAGTAGTTCACGAAAATATCTAAAACAACAGAACATTTTTTAGAATATTCATAAAATCATGACATTAATTTTTATTGAATTATTCAAGTCATAGTTTTCAGTTATGGTACCGTACTAAGGTTATAACATGAAAGAATAGGGTTGCGCTCTCTAACGGAGTGTCATAAAACTAAAGTTTACTGTTTTTAAATTTTAACACAAGATGATAGGAGTACATTGGGTGTAAAGTTAGCAATGACCATCGCGTATAGGTACATTTAGAAATTAATTTTTTAAATTGATAAAATATATATATATATAATAAATCAATAAAAAATAATAATTACAATAATAATTGGAATAATGTATAGCTACGTGGCAAGTTACACAAAATTAAAAAGTCAATTTCACAATTTGTTATCTCAAATTTGTTTTATAAATGGTAAGCTTTTAAATCGACTGTACTACCGTATATCGTTAAATATGTTAACCAATTTGCCTCTCGAAAGCAGATTTTATTTAGCAGCCCTATACTACTTTCACCCTCTTACCTATCGTTTAAATATTAAACATTATAATTACCTACACTATATGACAATTTTTATTTATTTAAAAATTTTTTCTTTTACTTTTAGTGTGGTAAATTCTTCAATAATTTCTTTACAATCCATATTTTAAAAACTGTGTTATTCACACAATTTTTTGTAGTCAGAGAGCCAACATATTTTTATTAGATAATTATGTTTTTAGATAGTTTTTCACTCTATTTATAACGGAAAGATATCTTTATTCGCTGCTATCTTGGTGTTGAAACAAAAAGTTTCAATACCATTTCAACATTTTCAAACGTTCTGTTCAATTTATTTTGATCTTGTTAATGCTTCTAGTGAAGTGTGAATTGATAATTTTTTTTTCTGAAAAAAGTTTAGGTATTGTTTTAAATTAAATTATTTTATTTTCAAGGTCAGGTTCTAAATCTTCACTGTAACAAATGTACAAGCTACAATACGTACATGTATTGGCTACCAATTTTTTAGCTTTTTGACGTGAAACTTCATTAAAAGTTTTTTCCATACAAAAAAATCTAAAAATTGCTTTTATCTCTGATATTTTTATTTCATTCAAACATTATATAATGTTGTTGCAAATCGGCATGAACTATGAACGTTTCTCTATCGTTTTAAGTTATATTGAGTGTTGGTAATAATGAAATATTTAATTTTTTTTTATTTATTATGACCTCATTCGAAAAGTTTTTATATGCACTCATTTGCGTTGCTTCTATATTTTAAACAAATCTATTTCTTAAATCAGGAATGTATATTTTAAGAGATACATAGATAAACTTACCTTTTTTATAAGTAATAAACATGTAATACACACGATAAGTCAATATTTATACTTTATTTGAATTCAAACCTTTCTAACATTGGAGTCCAAACAAGTGTCAGGTTGTATAGTACTGCAATTATCATAAATGCAAAGTCAAGCGTATTGATTTTTTTTAACAATGATTTTGCGCCTTTTCTTGCTACAGATTTTATATTCTGAGAGGAGCTATGAAAGTATTGATTTTACAAGGAATATGTGTGTTTATTTTTGATTTTTGTATCTATCATCAATGTTTGGGGCCATAAAAATGTTTCAATAGTTGATACTAAAAAAATTAAGAAAAAACGGAATTTTTACGCAAAATAGGGTTTCGACAAAATAGATTTTGTTTTTTTTTCAAATTACGGTTGCTTTCACTGAATGTTTATATTAGCATTTTCTATACACCATACAGTTTCAAAAATATTTCTACTTGTTTTAAGCTGTTTGCGGACACTTTGAGTTTACATTTGTTTAGTTATTGTTTCTATAAATGTCAGTAAAATTGTATTCATAAGATCAAAAAGGTTAAAAATTTAATACAAGCTTCCTAATATTTTGTTACAATGGCAGTTGAAAACTATAAAAAATAAATAGCCATAATTTTCTTTTATAAGCATCTAAAGTTTGAATTTTGACAAAATACGTAAAAATCTCGAAAATTGTCAAATTATTTTGAGTTGGACATTCATAAAAATTATATTTTTAAATCTATAAGTTTTGAAAACTATTAACACAAGATTCCTAATAAGTTTGTCTACCTTTGCAAAAAAAAAAAATGTGTACCGGGAATTCTCAAATTAAATTTTTATGAGCGTTTGAAGTTCACATTTTCAACATTGAATATTTTGAATATTCACTCGATTTCTCATGAAGTGTTTTTCTTATTTTTTTGTAATTCATAAACGAAATACTTGAAATTTACAACATAATATTTTTATTTTATCAATTCCTATAGGTACCTACTCAATACGATGTTTTTCGTTTAGTCAAAAAGCGTGAAAATACAAGGATCTTGATATATTGTTTCAATAGCAGTTGAAAAATATTCAAAATACATAGACGCAAATTTTTTTTATAAGTATTTAAAGTTCGAATTTGATCAAATTTTTTAGATTGAAAATTTAAAATAAGATCCCTCGTAAGTAGGTTATTCTGTAACTATTAAATCTAAAAAATTTAAAAACATTGTTTTTTTCATAGTTATTTTATGTTCAAACTTGGATATTTAAACGAAGAAAAACGATTTTAGTTGTATATTATAATTTAAAAGTATTATTCGTTGGTGCTTGAAACTTCTATGGTATATTATGATACACAAATAATATGAATTCAACTTACCAGCTACCGTATTAATAATAATAATAATAATATAAATATAACATAAAATATCCTCGACTGACAAACCATCTCTTCTCAGAATCGTTTTTCGTATACTGTAATGATATTTTATCATTGAATTCAAATTTAATTCAATCCATTACAGTTACACACTTGTAACTTACTATACAGCAGAGCAACCTCCACTTTCCCACTTTTTATATTTTAAATTCAATGCTATTGTTTTTAACGAAATTATTAAGTCGTTAATACCAATTTTAAAACTCTTACAAATACTGTACTTTGATCACCATCTGGTGGGGCATTACTTTTTTTAGAATTCATTGATTTTAGTATACATTTTTGAAATTAACAAAAATGTTTCTCATCGCCAAGTGAATGACGAACAAAATACATATTTTGGACTAGTGAAAAAAAAATACTATATTCTTCTGTCTTTCTATCTTTACATCATCAGCATGACATCCAATTACATTTTTATTCAGTGATAATAATTATTATAGAAAGTGCCTATTATTGAAAATACCTCTCCTTAAAAATGTTGCCTCTCAAAAAAAAAAAAAAACGATGGTTAACTTTGTCCCCTAATAACGGGAGTACCCCAGTGCTCCCCACTATGTGCATAGTGTGATTATGCGTATATAAGAATCATGCCTAATTTTTAATAATACTTAGGATCATTTAATTTGTATATCAACTAATAAATTACTTCTAATATTATAATATTATATTTCATATCTACCTTTAAAGTTATACATTTTATAAACTACCTTTATAATATAAGTATACTTATATCCAATAAATCCAATAAATATACAATATAAAATGTGTACCTACTACTAATACTATATATTGTCTGTGACATTTTTGAAAATTAATTTGGAGAGATCTGAGAGGTCAAAAATACTTGTAGGCCTTTAGAGATAAATTTGACTTTCGTCACTCCCTTCTCTTAAAAAAAAATAAATATAATTTACAAAGCCCAAGTTTAACATTTTAAAATTATTAATAATAGAATAGTTGATCAATGTCAACAGAATTTTTATTTGAGCTGTAAAGAACAGTTTTATTATAATTTGTTATATTATAATAGATGAAACAAAAAAATGTTGCACTGACATCCTCTTAAACCAATAACTTCATCACTTTATCATTCTGTTTAAGATCTGTGTAAAAAGTGATGTCACTCCATTTAACGAATTGGGTAGGTATGGAAGTCACAGGAGTGGTGCTGATTCTTTATATTATTTGAAAGCAATGATAAATTGTTGCATTTGAACAACGATTCTGAGAGGAGTTCTGTTTATCCAAAAATAGTCAAGATTAAATTAATTTTAACTATTCTTCTTAATACATTTTTTGTGTTATCTTACTAAAATATTCTCGATTTCTTAAAACTTCTGGGAAATTCAGGCACTTATCCTCAAAAGAATATTTGATCGTGAATCACTCAATATTGAATAATTTTGTTATTAAATAATTTACTACGGTATAACAGGTTAAAAGTGATATTCTAAATTCTTAACGCGCAGTACTCTGAAAAGAGTAAACTTAATAAACTTAATGAACAATATTGGTTTAAGGAGTTTTTTAGTACACAACATTCTTAAATATTTTAATAATCTTATATTCTTATATAATTTCACTTTTAATCGTACCCTAATAAACTTTAAATTTCCAATGGGTAACCCATACTGTTAATTTGAATTCCAGTAATAAATGATAAAAGATGTTCTTTAATGCGTTTTGGTATTTATGTCATTATTAGTTTAATTCAAACCATTTGGGCGGTAAAATCACTTTAAGTTGAGTATTTTTAAGAAACGTTATAAAATTGTCAATTTTAAACGATAATTATTATTGCACTCATTGTTAAATAAAATAAAATGTTATATTATGTTATAAAGTATAAATCATTCAACCAGTAATCTATAATTAACGGACATAACATTAACTTTATTACAGATTATCCTATACATTTCCATAATAATCATAAGAACAATTTTTTTTGCAGGCCAAGAAAGTTTAACTTAAAGAAAACCGGGAAAGTTAATGTTCTGTAGAAATACCATATTATGGTTATGACTGTTATGAGAGTATACTCAAAATATTAGGTACCTCGTCATTGAGATAGTTGCTCTAATGGATGTATAAAATTAAATTTGAATACGACGATAAATCTTCGAAAAATGATTCTGTGCAGGGACGGTGTGTCAACCTTTATTTCTAAAGATATTTTATAGTTTATTTATATTACCTACCTACTTTTCGTAATTAGTTTGTCTATTAGTAATAGATACAATATGATGAAATTATTTTTGCCTAAACATTGCATAAGATAATATTTCATAAAATAATTAGTTATTAACCTATACTTAGTTAAAACTGATGTACCTACCTACCTTAGATCGGCGTAAATATGGTTTTGGAATAAGTAGCTCAAAATTAGTCTAGATATTTTGAAAATGTTATTGTGAATAATATAATACATTTAATATAAAGTATTTCACGTTCCTGCTACGATCAATATTTTTTGAATTAAAACAAAACAACAAAATTGTTCGATGAAAAATTGTTGTGTTTTGTTCTAATGTTACCTATAACTTTGTCAACAATTGTACCTACTTCAAATGTCTTCAAAAAATAAATATAATATGCAAATGTATTTATTCGATATTATAGTTGAACTGCTATAAGAACGACTTATAAAAGAACCTTTTATAACATAGATCATTTTATAATTTTTGTAATTTTGTCAAAAATTGTACTTCGAAAGCTTATAAAAATGTGTGTTCATGTTTTTTTAGAAACATTTAAGTTGCTATAATGATGCCTCACGGGGATCCTTATATTAAATGTTTGAGGTGATGCAATTTTTTTTTATCAGTATTTAAATACCATTTTAAAATGTAAAAGTATTTTATAAATACTAAATAGCTTAACATAATCTAAACATTTTAAAATTGTATTATGTCTAAGTATTTTAGATATATTTTGTGTTAACAACTTAAAAAGAACCTCAAGGAATATTTTAAAGGCTTCTGAGTCACTTATGGAAAAATGTCAGTTGGGTCTCTGTCAAATAACTCCCGCCGACCGAGTTCACCTTTACACCTGAATACACAAGTATATAATACGTTTCGTTTTCCAAATGTTTTTATCTTCGTGAAATCGTAATCTGCTAATGGTGTATGAGTTAATTCAAATTATTTACCAAAAACATTTCCTATACCTAATCTGCATATTATTGTAAAACAGCATTTAAAAATTATAAATGCAGAATAAAATAACATTATTTTATTTATAGAACATATTGCAAAATAATTTTATAACGAAATTAATTATTTGATACGAACTATTAGTTATCAGAAATAATGTTTGGAGACTATTTTAAAATTGTAAATTGTTGTGTTAAATGTTCAAAATAGTACAAACAAAATATTTTTCTATTTATTAATTTAATTAATTATTTTATATTTGTGAATAAATATTAAATTATGATTATTATATGTACAAAAAAATTACAGTTTTATATATTGTTGATAATAGTCAATGATTTTAACCTTGAAGTACTAATAAAAATGTAGTGTACTATATCAATAATTAATCATCTGCTACATTTAAATTTCAATCGTTAATGAATAGTCTACAATTATAAACTTTAAACAGATACCTTCACTTGTTTACGATTACGTACCCGTAATATTAATGTTAATGAAAAGTAACTTTTTAATTAAACAAAATTGAATAACAAATTATTGATTAATCCAATAATTAGATCTTTGCCTACCATTAATATAAGTAGGTAGGTATACTTTATAATAGTGTTAGTGTGTTAGGTATAGGTACATATTACAAATATATTATTAATAACATTTACTGTACTTACGACCCTGTTAGTTTAGAGTTTTACCTTAACCTTATTTAGGTTTTTTTATGTTTATTAATTATTATTACTAAAGTTATATATTTTCAATTAATAGGGGGGGCGCTCAAAGAGGGGCCAAGGCCCTCAAGCTGTATTTCTCATCAATTGTATATCATAATATAATATCGACATTTTCTGAAAATTATAATCTGCCCCCCTCCCCACACTCACCATGTCACTGGAGCTGCCCCTAGTCATCGGTGTAACGTGACACAACGGCAAGAAGATTAGAAGGTACGAGATTAAGAAAATATATTAGAAAACTCTAATAAATTAACTCGCGAATGTTTTTGTAGGAAAACATAAAAACAAAAAGTCAAAAAAATATAATATTAAAGCCTCGACAACGCGGCGTGTTGTGTATAATATTTTGCATGCTGTATTTTTATATATACCTATTTATATACGGTTTAGGCACGTTGTTCAACGCATGACTTTAAATGTGTTTTATAATAATAGTATGGTATAAACCGTGTGGTTAGACGTCATGCCGCAAAGTGTAAGTTCATACTTTGATACACCTACTGTGATATACTTATACATATAATAATATGCAGCTGAATATTATAATAGGTGTGTTCGAAAATCGGTAGACTAATACCTATGTGATATTATTATACTTCACCGTCAGTAATAACAACTATACGTGCACTATAATATAATACATGACATATTATATTTTATATTTACATTATATTTATACAATCATTGAAATCGAGTCTATATTATTAAAGGTGTATATAAACGCTACATTATAATATATATGTACAGTGTATGTATTATACTAGGTATATACTATATATGTATAT
Source organism: Nasonovia ribisnigri (assembly GCA_027563435.1). Classification (NCBI taxonomy): domain Eukaryota; kingdom Metazoa; phylum Arthropoda; class Insecta; order Hemiptera; family Aphididae; genus Nasonovia; species Nasonovia ribisnigri. The sequence goes on along the minus strand of JANEHU010002290.1, from coordinate 131,391 downwards.
AATGTATATTACTGAATTGTATATAGTACATAGTATAGTTGTTATGATATCGAAAAGACACTTTTTGTATGTTTTTGCTCTATATAGACATTCGTATTCGGTACATATACTTCTACCTACGAGGCTACTACCTACCTGTATACATTTGTCAAACTATTGAAATGTCTAAATTGTTACGTGGGCACTGCTCACGTTGATATTAAGTGAAGTTAGCATCACAAACTTGTCGTCCGATCGACTCCACTTTGGTGTCAATATTTTGTAAATTAATGCCTCAACGTTTTTTTACGAAACCCAATTTGCAAAATAATATTGTCATCGGTTTGGAGTCTACGAACGAGACTGACTAAATTTAATCAATATCATCTGCTCATGTGTATATTCATAATATTATGCTTATTTAATATTATATTTAACTGTATAAGTATAGGTACGTATATGTATATTGCAGAGCGATTCATACACTTTATATACCTATACCTACGAGATATATAATATAATATACGATGTAACCCTGGGGTTACATATACCCTGATTATTTCAAAAATTATTCTAATTTACAATTTTATGTTGTTGAATTTTTTTTTATGTTAGTATCGTGAAAACTATAAAAATTCCGTTTTAATATTTTTTTAAATATACAAACCATTCACTTTTACGTAAAATCAATAGGTTCTTCTGATTTTTGATTATTCAATGACAATACACTTACGTTTTAACACTCAAAGAGACTTTTTTCTGAAAATGCCGTTGTAGTTACATGCATAAATTTACATTGGACGATGGTTTATTAATTTTAATCTTTTAAGTTTGGAACAGTGTAATGGCATGAAGAGAACCCGGGTCACATTATTTTAATATATTTTTATACTGTCCTATATATTCACCCGAACAGAATTTTAAATACCAATTATAATTAATTAATCATTACTCTGGGATTAAAGATAAATTATGTTAAAAAATATCATCTTACTGAGAATTTAAGATCAAAACTGTGGATCTCGCATGTGCTGTAAGTAGATTTCAAAAATACTTGTTCATTTCAGAATAGGTCATTGTAATAAAAACGATTCTGAGTGAAACAACTGTCGGATTAGCATATTTTATTTTTAATAATGATTTCTGCTATATTAATATTGTTATTTAAAATCTAAAAATGTGTTACCCATCAGGAACCCTCTCCAAGTTGAAGATTAAAGAGAGTTTTCTGCTCGCGATGAGTACAGGCGCACACACACACACACACACAAAATCATACTTCATTGTAAAACCAATTGTTACTATCGGTATATTATTATACACTGCCCACATAATAGATTATATACAAACCAGATCGATACCTTAATGTTTATAACGATATATACCTAAACCTATCTATTTAAAATACATATATATAATCGCCTAAATGTAGTACACGTTGTTGAACTCGTCCACAGATTCATTAAGTTTTGATTTAGTAGTTCACAGATTTTTTTAACACCTTAGAGTTCATAAATCTTGATCATTAAAACTTGGTGACATCGTGCGTATAAAATATGCTGTACTCGTGCTCTTCAGGTGAGTATACCAAAACCAAATACACATACCACACCTGAGGAAAAAGCGAAGCCATAAATTATCGCATTATTAATGCAAATGTAAATAAATAACCAAAACAGTCATGATTCTTAATCTACACCTTTATAATATAAATATTTAAGGTGTATATAATTATATATGTATTTTTTACTATATTATATCTACATAAGTGGTATTATAGGTAATTCACATCGAGTATAGATTAATTGTAATTAATTTTGTTTTTTACTTTTTAACAATACAGGCATAGAGTTATTATCTTAATTTTGAATGTTTTTTTTTCGAAAATTACTTGACTAACTTAACTTAAGTATTAAATATTGAAATTAAAACGATTTCCTTCTAGTAAATTACAAAAAAAATAAAAAATACAATTTATAGAATAATAATAAATCTTATAAACACAAACGTAATTTAATTTAAAAAAAACTAATACTGTTTAAAATATTACACATTAACAAAAAGATAACTATGGCAAAATTAATAAAGGTATCATTGAAAATAATTTTAAAATTAAATTAATTCAAAATGTTTGTGAAATCAAATGTAAAGTGTGCGTTTAAACGTAAAATCCCATTGTATTGTTATAAGTTAAAAATTTAGGTATTACCAGCTTGTTGTATATGAACATAAAAAAAATATCAATCAAGTTTCATTTATAATATATTGATCCTGCGTCAACTTAAAATGTTTTAATTTATTGATTTTATTGAATTAATTTTGACAGCTTATAATTCTTCGAGAAAAAAAGTTTATTATCTAAACACCAAAACTTGAATTTTTTGTACGTATAGCCTGTAAATAATTAAAGGAGTTTGTCATACATAATTTAACGGCGTCGTTACATTTGTCTTATTTATTTATAAGTAGGTAATGTATAATTTCCGGGTAATAATTATTTAGACGAGACTGTAATTAATCGTTGCAACTCTCATGAGAATCAATGAATACTAAACAATAATGATATGATTATGAATTTCTTCAGTTTGAAATTACAATAAATAACCATACGATAGTTGTAAATTTTAACGTCTGAGACAATGTTCTTGGCAAAGCAGCATTTTCTGAAAGAAAAAAACAAACAAAAATTAATTATTTTAAATAGGTATATTATAAACAATAAAAATGTGTACAGTTATGAATTTATATTTTAATGTGGTAGGTAAGTATAGTAGTTGACTGAGTTATAAAAATTGTTTACCATTATATAAATACATATATTACACCTCGGCAAATTTTTTATATAACTATATTTGTACCAAATAAACTAAAAATTACGTTTTAAATTGACAATACTCGTATAATAGTATTATATTATATGGTTATCTTGACGTTTAATCGATAAAGATGTTTGATGTAAGTTGAAAATTAGTTAGAGCAATAGTTTTTACTTTTTACAAATGTATATTATAGAAACTAGTTGTATTAAAAAAAAAAATAACATAATAATTTATAAATCTTTCAACAGTAATAAATAAGCATGATTCAAATTGTTAGGAGTTTTCAAGAACTTCATATAAGTTATAGTCTTTAAATAAATTATTTTCTCTTGCGGTGGAACTAGCTTAGTATAATATACGATATTTTATTAAATAAATAATATGTCACTAAACATTTACAGCCATGAACAGAACTCCTTTGGTAAAAAATGAAATAATTTTTAAGGAAAATGTTTAGAACCTCGAAATAATAATATACTCGTGTTCGTATTAATATTTTTCTGTGTCATTTTTATCTCGTAAAATTTGGCAAACTTTTGGCTAGGTAGTATGACTTTTTTTGTAACAAATGTATTGCAACTATATTGCCTTTAAATCATTAACACTATGTAGGTACCTATGTTAATGTAATGTGTTTATATTTAAATAAAAATAAATTATAATTTGTAAATTGTTATCTTTATTATAAGCTTTTGATTACAGATGTCTATTAATTATTATTTAAAAAAAGAAAAAAGTAATAATTATAATTTATTTAATAAAAATAAAAACATCTACTGAAGGTGATTTGAACTTACTCAAATAATTTTACAACATAAATATTTTATAACTTTTATGTATAATTCACAATACAAGTTGTATTTAGCTTATATTTGTGTTATTCAATATGATTGATTATTTATATATAATTATATATATGTATATGCTCAATCATAATACTGCGGTAACTCGGTGACTAATAGGTACCTGTATATTATAACTTATAAGTTAGTAGTTATATAGTAATACAAAATAACCTGATGAGATCAATGAATCTATAAGTATTGTAATATTTCGATTTTATTTTTAAAATATAATCTGAAAATAAAAATTAAAAAAGGGGGGTCAAGTGGATGTCACTCCGCTGTACAGTAGGTTAAAAGTAGATCACTGTATAATGGATGGTATTAAATTTGAATTTAATGATATAATATCATTGTATACGAAAAACGATTCTGAGCGGAGACGGTATGTCAGTCTAGGATATTTTAAATTATATTGATATTATTGTTATTATACGGTAGATGGTAAGTTGAATTTATATTATTCATATAATTTAATTATTAACCTAAAATTATCAGTGACGCTGGAAAAATATTATAATATATACTTCAACTCGTTAAAATTAATTGTAGGTAATATTATGTAATTTCGTCCAAATTTGAACTTAAAATGTCTGTAAAAAATAACTGTGTTGATATATTTTTTAGATTTTTTGATTAAAGTATGTACTATTTATTAGAATCTTTGCTTTAAATTTTCAATCCTTAGTTATAAAAACTGACCATTTTATAATTGTTTAATTACAATGATTGATAATTTTTGAGATTTTGATGAATTTTGTCAAAATTCTAACTTTAAATGCTTATAAAAAAAATGTGTGCCTATGTATTTTTAATATTTTTCAATTGCTATTGTAACAATATATCAGGAGCCTTGTATTAATTTTTCATTATTTTTGGCCCAACAAATAAAAATTTATTGGTATTCATATAAAAATAAACTAAAAAAATTTAAAATTGAAATGGTCCGTAAAAAGCTCAAAAACAGTCAAAATATATTCAAAATTAGTTGGTGTATAGTAAATGCTAACATTAACATTCAGTGAAATTTTCATGCATCTACAGTTATTCGTTTTTGAATTGCAACAAAATAAGAAAATCGCTACATGAGAAATCGAGTGAATATTTAATCTTGTAAAAATTTGAACTTAAAATGCTCATAAAAATTTATTGTGACTTGCTTATAAACATTTTTTTATTGATAAAATTAGGCAAACTTATGAGGAATCTTGTATTACATTTTCAAACCTTAGATTTAAAAAGAAAATTTTTATGAATTTCTAACTCAAAATAAATTGCACATTTTCGTCATTTTTACGTATTTTGTCAAAATTTGAACTTTGATTACCTATAAAAAAAAATTGTGACTACGGATTTTTAATATTTTTCCTCTGCCTGATCTCAAAACAATAGTAATATTTGTTTTATAAAAATTCTGAACAAAAACTAAGTAAATAACTAAATAGATATTAACGTAATAACGTTCTTACATGTGTTTGCTTCGTTTTAAAACTAACAAAATTGAACTAGCAACTCCTTCGTTAAAACACAACAAAACTTTACCAATATCTTTTGGAAAGGTCGACTGCCTTAAACACTCCTAGAAGTATAATGGTGTAATTAGTGGCGAAGGTAGGTGGGGACACTAGATGAATTCATTGTTCACCCTTTCACTTTTATCATGAAAATAATGAGTGTGCATTCCAGGCAACTCATTCTTTGGAGAAAAAAAGAAGTTTTGTTCAAAACAAATTTAATTTCCAATGTAAATTAAAAAGGCAGAGCGTAAAGACACGGACAACGACGACGACGTGTTTTTTTTTTCAGTGATGTAATGAAAACTCTCTGTAAAGAACCAAGTGGGTCAGCAACAGAATAAACTTTTTTGTCGTTTTACACGCATTAATCAACCAACAGAATTACTTTTACTACTTAAAGAGCTTGTATTGCAAAAACATTTCAAAATGACCTCAAAATGGTTAAACAACCGTTCATTGAATATCGTTTTATCGAGTGCAATACAATCATTAATACGCCTGTAACATATTATAATTTTATTGGGAAGTCACACGATAATATCGCTACGATATATTCTTTGGCAGTATATTGAATATTATATTTTAGACGGTGAGCTAAGTCTGAACTCGAAATGTAGTATACACGTTTAGGTGATAGTTATTATATTATTAAATAGAGAATATATTATGATAAATGTATAAATATAAACAAGTATGAGATTTATTAAGTGTACATGTTAAGCGATTCAATGAACGAATTTGTTTAACAATGATGAGTGTTTTAATTAAATCAATTGTGACTTTTTTGTGTCTGTTCTCAGATTTTGGAAATGTTATTCAATCTTAAATTCTGAGATTTAACACTTTTACGCAAATCTGTTTTTGACAAAATCAAATCAAAATTTTTTTATGAATTACGATAATCAATACCCAGCAGACATTTAAACTTTTCACCAAATATTTGTATTAAGATATATTTTCTAGACGAAGTATTTAATTTAAAAAATTATTTTAGTCTCATTTTAATTTGTTTATTTGCATTTTAAATTTTGAATTTTCTTTGTTTTTTATCTATACATGTTTTATATTGATAAAACATTTTATAATTGGTCAAAAATTGTGAGAAATGTAAAACAATTCATTCTTCCTCATAAGTTGTATTACTTATAGCAATTTATTTAAAAATATCTAAAATACATTAGCACAGTTTTATATTATAAACGCATAAACGTTTAAAGTTCAAATTTTATTGAAATTTGCCAAATTCACAAAAAATTGTGAATTCTTTTGTAGTTAATAATGTATAACATTTTACATTTTGTAATAGCAATAGGATTGAAAATGTAATACAATTTTCATCATCAATTATTGTTCTTATATAGAAAACTAATAATCTAAAAACTACATTTTTTAAAAATTTCAAGTTAAAATTTTCTTGGAATTATAAATAAAGCTTTTAGTTATTTTATAGCAATCAAAAAAATATTATTCGTATGGGCTTAAAACTTTTTCCACATTATGTATACTGTTAATTGCTATACTTACCTAAACTCATTGATATTTTCAAAATATTTATAATAACTTAAGCTATTTATTTTACAAACCTATTCACACCATTCAGTATAAGTAGGTACTGACTTATAAGTTTATAATATAACATCTAGTAATAATTGTCACTACACAATTTGATTTGTTTTTGACAAAAATCAGTTCAATAATCTACCGTATGCCTATTATACCTATATATGTACTAATATCATTGTAAGCATAAAATAAAACATTAAAATATCCTCAGACGTAAGCATTAGGCTGACAGTCGACAGACCGTCTCCGCTCAGAATCGTTTTTCGCATACAATGATTTATCATAGAATTCAAATTTAATACATCCATTACATAGTAACCTACTCAATGGTGAGTTACACGTGACAGTCGACACGTACTATACAGCAGTGCGACTTCCTCGGTTTCGTTTTAAGCAAAATAATATATCATGATCTACGCCTATTCTGTATATATTGCAACAGAACAAACATAGGTATTACGCATTTACGTCAGATTCAAATTAACTAGCTATTATAAGTTTTCGGAATGAGATGATGAGTAAATGTTATTACACGCGTTATTTATATGAAATATAGAGTGTATAATGATAAAATAACAAATACAAATATTAGCTAAGAAAAAGAACGAGAATAACCGAAAAAACATGTGGTTAAGTTTGGCCCAAACCTAAATAATAATAACGATCATAATTTATTAAAATACAATAGTATATGGGGTAAAAACTGCACAAGTGGCTAAGCTCGCGCTGAAGTTTGTTACTTGTAAGCACTTATTTTATATTAATAATGATCGAATTACATGCCAGAATTCATCGAAATATCGATTTAAATGAAAATAACGCACAACGTCGTCATATTTGAATAATAAAGTGTTCGTGTTTTATGTTATAGCCAAAATAAAATAAATATTTTCGATTATAAATAATTACGATTAAAATATTACTGCGTTATTTTGTATTATTTTACCAAATGAAATAAACTCTATGAATCTTTGGTAGTATATCATTATTAAGTACTAAAATCTCAACTAATAACTGTGTTGTAAAATATTAAAATAAAGAAAATTTTACATTGACTGTAGTATTGATAACGTATACTGCAGTCTGCAGTCTATGTTTAGTTAGTTAGAATTGTAACAATTATAACTACCTAATAAGTATTTGTAATTGTATTTGTAAATTGTATTATAACTTAGGTATAAATTATATAAGTTTCCTAAGCAGGTAGACACATGGAGGATCTTTACATATTCAGAGTAGTATGACATTTATGAATTAAAACTAAGAAGGACGCATAATACTTAAATAATAACTATGAAAATTAATAAATCAAAAGTTACCAAAATTAGTTTTCTCCAAAGATACAAAAAGGTCACTCATATGACAAATATGACTAAAAATGATGACAGAAGTGGCTCAATAATAATAGGAACAAACGTCAAATACGATTTTATCAATTTGAGTTCCATGCTGATTGCTGATTTAGGATTTACGAATCACTGCATTCAAGGTTCTTATTTCTATTTACAATAAGAATCAACAGAATAATATGTACATCATCGAAAATTATTTTTTAAATAATCGAGAAATAGTGGGTTGAACATTTTGAATACATATTACATTTACTGAATGGAGACAGTATACTAAAATATAGAGAACATTATTTTTATTTTTTATATTCATTGTAAACAAAACTATTTTTATCAATTAAATATATTAGTAATTATTTTTTCAACTGTACAATTGAACAAGTTAATTTTAATCTGCAATAATTACTCTGGTCTGCGATGTTTTTGAACTATGTAGGGTATTTAATATTGTTTTCATTAAATTCGAATATAAAGGATACAAGCACCATTATAATATTACAATTTTAGCTGAATTTCCAGTTATTAACGGAATTGAAACTATTTTAGTTACATTAAATGTAATATATTTTCGATTAAATGTTCTTGTTTATCTTACGCAGTAAATATATAAGTATACAAACAAAACAAAAGGTAGGTACACTTAACCAAATTATCTTTTTTTTTTTTTTTAGAAGTTTCAATAAAATACGTTAATGTTAAAAACATTTCGTACACACAAATTTTGAATCAACGGACCGTTATAGCTGCAGTAAATGTAATAGAAAAAAAAAGTAGACGTATTATTGAGTGAAAAACTACTTAAAAAAAATATATTCTGAAACTACTTTACACATTCTTGAGGGTGCGTAATTTCTGTACTCGACATAAGAACAATGGACACGAAATCAATAACGTCTTCACCACAGTAAACAATTTGAATTCAAAAATCTCATATATATATATATATATATAATATACGATGTAGTATATACTTTATATATAAAGTATACCTATGTGTATAGTGTATATATACAAATATATATATATAATAATTGGGTAGAGTGAAGAGTAATGAAAGCCTTTGATGTGTACCGTTCTCATGCGGTCGGTTCCTTTGACGTGATACTTTGCGCTGACCCAATTGTACACTCAGAAAAAGTTTCCAACTTCGAACAAGGCCATTAATATTAAAAAAAAAATATATATATATATATATATTATGTACGTTATGTAATGTAAAAAACGAAAAACTTTCGTGGCAATACTATTATTTGTTTAAAATAAAAACAAACGTCCAAAACTATATTTAACGGCATGTGTCCAACACCAATGCCGCAACTATCGTATCACCTCCACCAGTATGACACCATTGAGAAGGGGAGGGGGAGCTGAAATATTTGAGCTAACAAGAATATACGGGTGGAAGTTTACTACAAAGTATATTTTAGTTTTTATCTTATTATTTAAGACTTAATATACTGTTGTAATAATAAAAAAATAGTTATTCTGAAACCACGGTGTCCCGAGAATGACGTTCAACAGTCGTCGAAACCACTTGAAAAAATCTTTTATTTTTTCGTTATAGGTAGGTACTCTTAAATTTATTTCAACATTAATTCTAAACTAAGTGTGATAGTTTTTCGATTTATTTATTTGTGAAGTTTGAGTGAATTTGATGGTTTGAAGTTATGAATACTTACATGTGTACATAGCTTTAAAAATAAACTTACTAAATTTGCTATTCCTTAGTCCTTACTGCCAAGTAGGTACACCATATAATATGGTTATTACCTATTGAAATTATTTTTACTACTTTGAATTAAGTTTCCAGTCTCCTTCTTACTATATTATTAAATATTATGCATTCTGCACAGCATTGAAGTTAATTTAATTGTTGTATTTGTCTCAATACTTATTTTTGAAAGCACTTATTTATCCTATGCATAAAAGTGAACTAGGTATATGATACCTCATACTATCATTTCTCTTTACAGTCTTTGCTCAATTTAAAAATAATCCTACAAGATTTTCAATCACCTTCTGCTGTAGTGCTGTAGTGATGTTGGATTAAAGAAATTTCATAGACGAAATTTCCAAATATATATAGGTAAATTAAAAAATAAAATCTAATTCAAAAGTAAAACTTTCACATATAGCTTACAATATACCTTAACCCTTTTATATCAAATATTATTAACTTAAGGTGCGATTTATAATTTTATAAATACATCTAATAGATTGGCATAAAACACATATCGATAGGGTCTAAAATGTATGTTACATCACAATGTATTTGAACATTTAAAAAAATATCTATAACTTATTTGGTACTTTAGTTTTGGGAATTTCTGACAATCTGAAATTTTAACATCACTAGCCATCTGTAATAACTTAAATAGTTAACTTTGTTCATAATATATCCTTATATTTCGGTAAAAATGTGTTTATTTTATTTTCATTGATTGATAAGCTGTAATATTTTGTGATATAAGCTAAAAATAATACACCTAAAATACAGTATGCAAGATAATGGTAATACACATGTAGGTATGTATATTTAAAGTAGATACAATACATACAGAGCATCTAGAACAGAGGAAAATATGAATTTATCCTCCCACGAGTGACGAGAGAGGATTTTTCAATCTGTGAAAATTTTTTTTCCATTCATATTATTTCATTTTAATTACTGTTCAATATGTTTATGAACTGATTGTACAGTAAAAAAAATATACATCGCAAACTATTATGTTACTAAGAATAGTAATTCACTTATAAAGTAACATTGGTAGGTTCAAATACAAATCGTAACATTGACATATTTTATATTTATATCTTTTATAGATTCAATGTAGTATACTATCGTGTACCTATCTAGTTTAAACATTATTTGTTTCACTCTTACAGTTATGCAGGGACGGTGATGAAAATGAACTAGTTAATAGTTAGACATTAACATAATTTCAAAACATCAAACAAATTTCATGGGCACAGAGCCAGCCAATATTTGTAGCAGAACATTTAGGTGAAAGTACTAAGGATGTGTAGTTATAAATTTACAACGGTATTAAAAATAAAATCAACGAAAATCCTGTGAATGATGATTGAAAGTCATGTACGGAAAGAGGATTTGTTATCCTTATTATCCATTTAAAATGTTTATATATGTTTTGTATTAAAAAATTAAATAAAGCCAGTTACATTAAAATTAAATTATTTTTAAACTCTGCTTGTAAGTTTCTGTTATAAACGATTATTTTTAGCTTAAAGAAAGTAATTACTAATTGTTCATCATTATTTTGTAAATTGAGTTATTGCGCCTATATGATGTGTGCCTATATGTACGAGTAGTGCGATACTAAATGGTTTTACCTACACATTTTTTTAACGTTTGAAGGGTTTTTATAATTTAATATTCTATGAAAGATACATCATATAATAATATATTTGCTTTACAATAATTGAAAATACATTACCCATGATGGTACAAATGCTCAATGTATATGTAGTGGTAGGCAACGATGGTCATCAACGAGTTATAAAGTTAAAAGTTAAGTTGCTTTTAACTAAATTATTACAAAAAACAAAACGAGTTGGTATTTTTTTTAAAGTAGCTTCTAACTGTTAACGAGTTACATTATTTTATTTTCTATATAATGTCATCCATCAATATTTATTTAAAATCTCTCAACAATTACACTATCACATAAATTAGTTCGACGTTCACAGAGACGTTGGTACAAAAATACCTAAAAACTAAATCAACAAAAAAATTAACCTAAACTACTTCTACTAGTAGGGTTCTATTATTTTCTGTTATTTTTTCATCAGTTTCCTTTATAGGTACCTATTTTGATTTTGTGCAAATACTTTTATATAATTTGGTTTTTGTACTTTGACATGGATTGTAAACATCCAATTTACGAGTTAAAAAAAAAGTAAAGTAACTTTTTACTTTAACATTTATTTACATTTATCTGTACTAACTCAACAAGTTAAACAATTAGTTAGCTTGCAGCAGCTCACAGTCTTGGACTAGTGTAGTATTTTAGATTTAGGTGAACTAAAAAAAACTCAGTAGTTTTTGAATACAACTATATACCTATATTCTAGGGAAAATAATAATATATTAATTACCACTATTGCATTAACCGTATTATACCATATTATATTGATGATTTATTGTACCCTTAGTGAGCATAAAGGTATAATATTTCCCCACACTTTTTTCCTGACAATGAAAATAAAAATATACTTTTACCAGAATGTGTATAAGCATCCCAACGCATACATTATAATATTATAACCATCATAAAACCTGTGGATTTTTTTTCATCTGTTCTATAAAAGGTTAAAAACAAAATATATTATGATTATTAGTAGATCAAATATATATCTACTAGAAGTATATTTGACCGAACAAATAATTGAACTATTGAACAATATAAGATTTGTCCTCATAATATTATCTTCGCAAAACCAATATTTTTTCAATCATTCGTTTGGTCGGAATCTAAACGAACGTATATAATTGAAGGAAAAATAAATATATATATCATCGTCCGGTTTATTAACTCAATAGTTTGTTCACGTGTGTCGTATATTATATTACATAGTCATTTCGTGGTGGAGTTGAGCAAAAAACAATGTGCATTGGTATTATTATCAGGTCAATATAAATGTCGAATAAAGGTACTGTGATCAGCATCGTCAATATTTATTATTTTGAGCGTCCCCAAGCAAATATTTATTATTACCTAAAATGTCATCATTGTATTACGTTGTTTCAACCAAGTATAATAATAAATTAATACTCTGCATATTCTTAAATCAATTAATATGTAATAACTTTCTCATTTTTAATATTAATAGTTTGTCTAAACTCTTACAGCAATTTATCTAAGATTTAAGCTGTGTAATTTCAAATGAAAAATATGTATTTTAAATAAAACAGTATAAATATATTATAATACAATAAAAACATTAATAACATTTTTTTTATGACGTACCTACCTACATGGTACATTTTTTACATTTTTCTTAACGCTTACACATGAAATCACAAAATATAAGTAATATACCTATTAAATAAAATATAAAATAAAATTATACCAATCATTACCTACCAACTTAATCAAACGTGTGAAATAGTTAAATTATAAAAAAAATTTAATTAAGGAGATACTCTATATAATTGTGTTCAATACTACATAAAATAGTATTATCAAACTTGTTTAGTCGAGAAAATTATTTAGATTCAACCTAAGGGGCCTGAGTGCGTAGCAGCTGAGTACCTTTAGAAGAGCTGACACTGTAGCCTATACCTAAGTGTGGACAGAATTAACTAAGTAGGGGACTGAGTTCCTTTGCACCCCCTCCCCTACTTTAACCCCAGATTATTATAGACATCAGTGTCACCGACGTCATTATAACCGTGGACCCAGACGTGTGCTTAAATGTTTTATGAACAGTCGGCTGGAAACGCGAAACATGAATCATTTATCTCGTTGTGTAAGTGTGTAACGCTCAGTCGTGGGCAGACTCCCCGGAGAATCTATTCGCTTGAACTAGGTATATTTGTTTAATATAATATGTGCGAATCAGAAGTTTCGGTGATACGAGCACTAGTTAAATAATGACGTCATAAAGTTAATAGCAATCGATAATGTGGTATGGAAATTATTAACCACAAACCGTATTTACGAATAACGGTAAACGTAATAATATTATTTACTTATGTATATTCGTAATGATTTCTCATCCGTGATTTTGCTGTTGAGCTTTTTTTTAGACAAAACAACTGTGAACTGATACGCGTGCTCTGAAAATGTATAAACGATGATGTTCCACACAGTTGATTCAGATTTATTTGAGGAGAATTATATCGAAATCAGACAATTGCTCGCTTTTTACCTTCCGGCAACAGCGAACCCGAATATGAGATGTTCACAAAATAAAACCTAACATAAGTACTTAAAATTCTGTACTATAAGTGTGTAATGTTATGGTTGGCTATTTATAGACATTATGTAATATAGGGATATATCTATACATTAATTGAAAATACAAGATGCAGCATATCAAGGTTATTTTCTTCAACGAATAAAAATTTTCAGTACACCAATATTATTACATGTAAGTCAAGCGGAAAGTTCACACGGAGCGCCGAGCGACAAACGCCCAACGGTCTGCTATAGTGGTTTTTGCACTAGCACTAACACACACACACACACACACACACACACACACACACACACACACACACACACACACCGCACATCGCACATCGCACATCGCACATTTAGGTATATACAATAACATAATATAACATATATGTATGTATATGTGTTATAGTCGAACAAGTTTTTGGCCGAAAATTCGTTTTTCCGCGGCGGCTGTTCCCAAGAGGGAAAAACGTTTTCCGGAAAACCCCCGCTTCTACTACGCGACGCCTATACCCTCAAACTGATCATTGGGACAACGTACTCTCCCATCCCCGAACGACCCGTTAACGCGATATTTTAAGTTCCTTCCGACGGGAAACTTTTACCGCTTTGACGCGTGCATTCGCAACACTATATATACGCCTATATTATATTATTGTGTACGTCGTCCGCCATGGCCGCGGTATACCGTTAAACAACGCCCGGCGGACTATGCCCATAGACTACCCGCGCATGTATTTACGAATTTACGAACAGTAGGTAAATTGTATACTATACATATATGTAGATATATAAACGTAACACTTGTATATATATATATATAAAATACATCAGCAGGCTGTATATAAAAGCTCTACGGAGTTAGGTACGCCATCACAACCTTTCTGTGTCGTCGCGGTCAACTGTAATAAAACATCCGCGTGTGCAGACTCGACCCTCTGCCGGAGCAGCAGCTGACTCGCGCCGTGATCCCCGTGTTGAATGTGTAATTTGAATTCGCTATATTACGGCGTGTCTTTAAATGGCAGCCGTCACGCCGCCGGTACGTGGCGGTTCTTAATATAATATAAATATATATATATACACACATGTTTGCATGTAACGTTGATCGTAGTACGCAGTGCATATTTAATATAGTAATGGGTAGACACAGCGTACATATAGGCTAAAGGCTAAACGCGCCCGATAGACGTCGGTCTAAAAACAGCACCGCCGGTAAGTCTCCGGAAATTAAACGGCCGCTATATGACCACCGAAAACGATAGTCGTCGACTACGCAGTCGGTATATTGTATGTATACCAATATAATATGTATATATATATAACACAATATAGACAGACTCGTGGTTGTACGTTTATATTATATAAATCTATATTATCTATATAAAACGTATATATATATATATATAGAGTTTTAAGTGACGACCGACTGTTTGCTATTATTATATACATTTATGTGTTATGTGTGCGTATATATTATTATCATATAATGCTCATATATATATATATATATATATGCACGAACAAACCGTGGGCCACCGTTATACACATATTATTAAAGACCGACATGTAGGTATACCTATAAGGCATATTACGGAAACCAACCAGCAAATCACGCACTTTTGTGTGTGTAACCGAGACGGCGAAAAGTCAATAATATATATACCTACACAATGTATAATGTATATATAATATGATTTTAATGGAATTGATGTTAGCCAAGTTTTTTTTATTCAATTATATACGTACGAAACCTCAAAGAAACGTCAACGTTGTATTTAATACCAACAAACAATGTTTTGCGAACGTACTGCTGCAGGTAGTTATAATACCTATATATAGGTAACTATAGATAATATTACAATATTAAACCGACTTTCGTTTAGATTAATATTTATGCTTACAGCGCTTTGTCTTTTAATATATACTCGTGTTTAATATAATTTTACTCCTCACGTCAAAAACTTTAGTTGTTCGGTAATTGAAGGAATTCGGTTGATTTATCAGGATTTGTAACTGAAGCGTATTGCTTTTTATTGCCAATCGTACCCATTAAATACATAAAACATTTCGGCATCTGCAGGGTTACTAATTATGTAAACTTAACTTTAGACTTGATTTAAAACAACCTGAAGTTTCCTTTTTGTAGGTATATAATATTAAAACACGGTTGTATAATTTTAATCAAAAACATTTTCATTTTTATCGAAAAGTAATCACCGAGTATAGGCCAAGTTTTTAATCGATTTTAGGAATTTGACGACGTAAAGCAAAGGAAACTTTTCGAGATGGCAAGCTATACGATCAAAATATTAATATATAAGTATAATATACTACTTATACACTGGCCACTAGGCATATTATATATATATTATATTTATATAAAGAGATTGTTAAAAGTAAAGTAAAATACCTTTACATTAAATTAGAATATTTAGTCATTGGCAAAGGACAAAAATCGATATAGAGTGTGTGTAAAACGAAATTAAATAAAAAAAGAAATGAAAAATTAAATTGTTTGAAACAACTGATCGCAGACGAGGGTAGACGACACCCGACGCCCGGTGGTAGTAGGAATGAAATAATAATAATCTTGTCGTGCGAATTATATAACGTGAAAATAAAGGTTTAATATTATTATGTGAATAGAGAGGAAGATAAATATATACTGTAACACAACTATTAGTATACATTATATAGTTTACGTTCAATGAAAATTCCTTACCGATCGTCAAATGGGATTACCTGCAACGTACGCCCCGTGGAAACGCGAACGATTTTTCCGCACGTACGATGAGACGCGGCACGGCAGGCCGGTTATTATAATATACGCGTGACGTCTGCGAGCCGCGCGGTGTTATCGAAATGTTTCTCTCCAAAATCCAAATTACCACAACTATTTTGCAAATTAGTTATTTAAATGCACAAATCGTTTCGACAATGCTAAGACAGTTCGATAATATTGTATAAATATATATAAGGTGTGTTGGCAGTGGGTATATACTTCGCGGTAAACGCGCACGGCGACGACCGCATTATGATAATACTTGCAAATATATTACACGCAGGCATATAATATATAGGTATGTACGACGGCTGAGGAAAACGTGCGCACGTCATTTTTGCGATTTTCGTGTCGAATATCCAATTTGCATACACTTTCGAGAAAAATGTCTGAAAGACTCGACGGCGGCGGATAAAAGAGAGCGCAGCGCCTCTCACCCTGTGTATAACAATATAATATTAGGTGCGTATTATTATTATTTATTATTGTTATTATTATTATTATTATTATTATTATTACTACATATTTTGCAGTACTTATGCGGCGACCGGAGCGGGCGTGTGGGCGTATGTATAGGTTAGTGAAACAACAAAATTACGTCGTCCGTCGGCATGAAAGCCGGCCGCGCGCGTTCATTTCGTTATTGCTGTAATTATTATCGGTAAAATCACATTAGCGGAACGATAATGAAAGCTTGCCGGTAATCGAATTTATAAAACGTCGTCGACGACGAGTTTTTATTCGTAGAGTCGGCCGATGGTCCTCTGACGAGATGGCTGTAACGAGCAAATGCACACACACACACACACACCCGCGCAGAATATAATATGTGTTAGTGTTTTATTGCCGAGCGTGGAGTAAACGCTATTGCGCGTTTAAAATTCAATTTATCGAATTAAAAAAAAAAAAAGAAACTGGTATTGTACGCCTTTTGCAGTTTTCTACGAAGAAATAAATAAGGACCTCGATGACGCGAGTATAAGTACCCACGCGGTGGAGTGCGGAACACCTTACGCGAATATTTGTCTCCCGTTTTTCGGCGATTATATTACATATTATTATTACCGAATCAAATTACCCGCCTACACTCGATTTACTAACACGCGTCATCTAGATCATGACTAAACAAATAGGAATGATCACGAAAAAAATCGTTTTCGTCGGGTTGGTGCATTCCCGCGCACTAAAACATTGTTCGTAGTTATCCGCAATTCATTGGTCGGCAATGTCAATAGAATATTATAGAAGCGGAGACGAGACAAGAGTATGTACAAATTAGTGATCATACCTGCAGTTTATTTGGTCGTGCTTTTTTAGATTATACGCAGGCACAAAGAACTATACAGGAATTAGTAAATATACCTTTAATAATGTTTGGCATTGATTAAAATAACTAGTTCTATTATAATGTGATATAGGTATTAATTTTATCAATAACACGTAGCCAAGAGGAGTGGGAGGGAGGAGGGCAATATCCTCCCACGATGAGCCATAATTTTTATATTTTGTTTCATTAATTTATTGTAATTTGTGTATCAATATTAAATTCTGCGTTCTCTAAGTTGAGTGCAAACAATCACATTTATTCTATCATATTATTGTTATCTGCGTAGTACATTTGTGAAGGTATCCGTACAAAATGGCGAAAGTAATAATAGCAATGTAATAATAGTAAAAGTAATAATCGTAAAGTAAAAAGACCGAAAACTAAAGTAGCAAAGTAATAATCACGAAATCCAAAGCAACGGTAGATAAATGAAAAAGCTGAAAAAGAAGTATAAAGATAATTAAAATATTACTTAGGTACCTAATAACTTATAAGTAATAAGTTATTACTAATAACTATTATAACTCAAATATTAAAATACATTTTCTTAAAGATAGGTATAAACCTTTTACAACTTTACTTTCAATATCACTTACTATCTATCACCTAAATATATAATTGAATGTTTATTAAAATATCAAATGTGTATTTATTTTTAAAAGATAATTAAAGTTTTTAAACTAATAATTATATGGTTTTTATAGGATAATCAGACTTTTTTCCTTTTTTATTTCACTATTATTACTTTCAGTATCTTAGCATAGACTCATTTCTAAATAACCTGAATCTAAATGTTAACCAAGAATCAAGGTTTATACTTTATAGTTTAAAATCAATATATTAGGTTTTAATTATTATTATCAATATAAATATATTATTATTTTGTTATTTACATGACCTATTATAGTACCAATTGAAATTTCAAGATGAAATTTTAAAATTGATGAAGACACCGATGAGCAGCCCCAGAACCACCAATCCAACTAAAGGAGGAAAGAAATCTTTGAAAACATTGAGAAACATTTTTTTCATCTACAGAGAAATAAGAGAAACAGTGCTTTGGGGTCTATTAAAATTACATTCGCCAAAGATCAATTAAAATTAATAAATGAAATTTAAAATAATAATTTTCACTTTTTTGTATCCCAAAATTATAAAAATATTTTAGATTCTGAACTGAGTGATGAGCGAATTGATTTTACAATGATTTGTGTTTTTGTATTACTTGTGTCTATGTAGTATGTACACGATAAATAACGGGAATTTTTACGCAAAATCGGTTTTTGACAAAATCGATTTTAGTTTTTTAGTGTGACTCCAAATTAGTAATTACCTTAGATACATGACATTTTCACTTTATCATTTTCTATACACCATAGTATTTTAAAACTATTTTGACTTGTTTTGAGCTGTTTACGGACATTTTCATTTGTTTAGTTTTTTTTCCTATAGATGTCAATAAAATGTTATTCATTAGGTCAAAAAGCTTTAATATAAGGCTCCTAATATATAATTACAAAGGTAGTTGAAAAATATGAAAAATTAATAGTCATCATTTTTTTGATAAGCATTTAAAGTTCGGATTTTGACAAAATATGTAAAAATCACAAAAATGGGCAAATTATTTTGAGTTAGAAATTTATAAAAATTAAAATTTTAAATCTATAAGATTTAAGAACTTAATACAAAATTCCTAATAAGCTTGTCTATTTTTGCAAAAAAAAATAAAACGTGTACCAGAAATTCAAATAAAATTTTTATGAGCGTTTGAAGTTCAAATTTTTACAACTTTGAAAATGTAATCGATTTCTCATGTAGCGATCTTCTTATTTTGTTGTAATTCAAAAACAAATAAGTGTAGATAATTGAAATTTACAACTTACGTTTATTTTATCAATTATCATACTTGTTTTGAGCATTTTCAATTTTTTAGTTTATTTTTCTATTAATGTCAATAAAATTTTATTTTATAGGTCAAATAGCATGAAAATTTAATACAAGACTCCTGATATATTGTTTCTATTGCAGTTAATAAATATTAAAATACATTTTTTATAAGCATTTAAGGTTCGAATTTGAAAAATGTATAAAATTTAAAAATTATTTGATAAAATGATCAACTTTAATAGTTGAGGATTGAACATTTAAATTAAGGTTCCACGTAAATAGGTAAATAAATTACTTTATTCACAATAATATTATAGGACTAACCGTCTTCGCTCAGAATCGTTTTTCGTATACAATGATATTATATCATTGAATTTAAATTTAACACCATCCATTACAGTGACCCACTTGTAACCTACTGTACAGCAGAGCGACACCCATTCACCTACTTTTTTTTTTTTTTGTTACATTTTACAATTATTTTATATCTACTACTTTATAATTTTATATAACATATTTATTATAACCTAAATATTGTTAATAAAAATGTTCTTTCAGATAAATAAGAACTGAAAAATGAAAGCTACCAAAAAAGTATTATGTGTTATTTTTGAATTCCGGACATAATACCTATAGCATTTCGTTGATATATATTTAGTAATAAACGAATTCAATAATTTAAGAGATAGGCGTCTGTTATTCTTTATTGTATACTTTAATAGTATATAGGTACTATTGTAATTATTATTTTTATTATTAGTTATGTAAGTATAATAGTATTATATAAGTATAATCAGTATAATATACATTATACAATAATATTATTATATACCAACATTGTATGAAATAATGTGAATTTATACCTATATACATTCATATATAATCATTTATCCAATGTCATTAAAATGTACCTATATACCTAATTTATCATAAAAATGTAAGTGGCTTTATGATAATTTTTTTTTAATTTTCAGATAAAAACTTGAGAAATCTTGTATTAAATTTTCAAGCCCTATGTATTAGAATAAAAAATGACGGGAATTTTCAATTACAAAATGCACATATTTTCAAGCTTCTTTATATTCATAAAGAAAAATGTTATCATACATAATTAAAAAATAAAATAACTAGTTAGCACAAGTCAAATCATCAAATTACAGATAGTATATATACTATTCATTTTAACTAGTGCATTTTATTATTTTAATACAAATTCCTCTGTCTGTTATGACTTATTAGTGTTATGGGACTGAAAATTCTTGCAAATTACTTGCAAAAATGTCATAGGTCTGGTCTAGATATAGAACAAATATTTATATTAAATTTAGGTAGGAAAACGTCACTGACACTAGATGTTTCTCGATAAAATTCGTATTGGTACCTACATCTTTTACTTTGTGAAGTCATTATTTACTGATTATGCTTATCAAACTTTATCCGTTATTGGAAATAATTTTATTGAAGTTTACTGCAGCTATAACCACTTTACTTGACTTCAATATCAATTTCGTTGATTATGTAACTGGTAAAAATATTTATCCCATTGTACCTACCATGTCGTAAAAATATAATTTACAACATTTTAAAATGTAAAAATCTGCATGAACCAATAGTATGAGTAAAAATGACTATATTGAAAGTTTATTTTAAAACACTTTATAATGATGGAAGCAAATATGACATTTTTTAGAAGTTTCTGATCATGCAATAATTATTATAGGTACTTACTATAAAGAAAATACTGAATTCAGGATATTCAAATTAAATATTGAAAAATTAAGCACAATGAAAATAAGTAGTTTAAATAAGTTATGATAAAATGCTGGGCACTGATTACTTAATGAGGTCAAATGTAGGTATAAAAACACCACCCAGCTCATTGAACTTTCATAGTGAATACAACCTATAATATCGTACTTTTTATAATAAAATACAATTAATACATACCAGCAGACAAGCTTTCGGTGTTACCTGAAAATAGAAAAAAAGACTATTTAAATAGGTAGCAAAGATAATAATTATAATAATAAAAGTTGTATACGTCATATTTTTAAATATATTACAACACTTTTGGTATAGCTATAGGCATATTTAAAAATATAAAATAAATTAATAATTAAGTATAAAATATAAATCATTATCATAATTTACTTTTATATTATATTGCATTTTTATTTTAAACTATATGGCTGAAATGGGTACAAATCTTAGACGCATATTGCGTGGTTTTCCGTTTATATAGTTAAGCAAATATCTTAACTATCTTAAGTGATACATGAGTTGTTATTTAAATCTACAACAGCATACTTATAAAAAAAAAGTACATAGAGATGACCGAATCCATGAATACTAATAAATGCAAGATGAACCGTATTTGTTATCCTAACGAGAACAATTCTCTCCTCCTACATTAGTCACCATCATCACTAAGTCATATTTTATTTTGATTCTGTCAGCCAACGGGCGTTTTATTAGTTATACTAAAAATTATAATAATAATAATAACAGCAATAATAAACAATTTCGTCAGTTTGAGGTGGAAAATACACGAGTCGTGCCATTTAAAACTTTTCAAATATTTCAAGATCTTTTTCGCACGAGCACTAACTGGTCGATTCCAGACGATTCGTTTGTCTGACAGTTTTATCTATAACAAATGTGTAGTTTCGACCCGTGCGTGGTTAAAAAATAAGGGTGATGACATTCTTCCCGAGGATATGTCACTAACTATTGTCGTCGTCGATTCTGTCATCACTGAGTACACATACAAGCAGAAGGTCCGAAATATTTTAGCCTGTGGATGTTCGGTGGAATTATTATTTATGTAATATATTTGTAGATACCTGCATATAACCTGTGAAAAAAAATTATGCAACACACGATAGGCTCAACACAGTGTAACTTTAAGTGAAAGGTGTTGTGACATTGGGGGTAGTAGGTAGGTTAGGTTAACATCTATAGGTAGGTACTTAAAAATGTTATGATTTTATAAAATTACCAAACATAATTAATTAACAAATGTGTTTACATTTTGTTCATTTCAAAGTGACATTATCTTATAATTTACAAACAACTGCAAGACCATCATTTATCATTATTTATAAGCTAATAAATAATAGTAGTAGTAATAACTCTTGTCTCATAAGTTAATTATATAATATAACATAATAATTAATTTATGTCCAAAGAGCTATTTTGAATAACTGTTTAGTTATTATTAGTTTACTTATATAAAGTTAAACGTTGTGGGATCACTGTTTTGAACAGACCTTTTAACCAAAAGCTAAATTCGTAGCTGAAACACACACAATCACCGACTGTCAGGATCATGTTCACGGTGGACCCGTCGAACATCGTTTATAAAAATCTCTACCGTTTTTAAAACCAAACGGCGATCCAACCCGCGTACCCGGTGACAAGTGTCTAGAATATATCACGACAGTAAATCCCCCTCGCAATGTCAGTTGTCAGTCGTCAAAGACCACGACAGCGTCAAAAAGTAAACACAAGCGCTGCACTAGATCATTAATAGTATTTTTATAATCAATAATATACTAATGGACACAAAACCGCAGAAATGAAATATTATGTACTTTATAGTTTATTGTATGTATAGGTTAGGGACTAGGGTATATATAATTTATAGGAACGACGATACGATTATAATAACAATATTATATTCTCGGGATAGAAAAAACAAATACTATGATGGCGTGGTCAGATCTGACGGATTTGCTTATATCAGCTTGTATACCACATTCTATACAACATCCCAGATAGTATGAAAACAAAACTAACTTTCCGTTATTATTAAAACATTAATAATATTCATAAAAACAATATTATAGCAATATTAAATAATTTACATTTTTTTTGATGTAACTTTATTCCAATATACTTATATTAATAATAATGAAATTCATTTAGGTACTGCAAACTTAGATAAACATCATATTTTCAACTCGTACAACTATAACTAAAAAATATTTTTAAAGTAAAATAAGCCATTGTAATGTTTAATATGGACCATTATTTTTTATTTATAAAAATCAGTTTACACATTTTATAAGACCACTATACAATATAAAGATAAATGGTCAAAATTTATCGTACAGAATTAACTTTCTTAGTGAAAATCCCATAGTTCATATAGTTTACTATAAGAGTCGAATTAATAAAAAGTTGGTTGCTATAATTCCTACCTTTGTTATAATAATAATTTGTTATTGATAAATTATTCATTTTTTTAGAAAAAGGCAGATTTCCCGTGAAAATTATATCGACCTAGACAGTACAGACACAAAAGAAATATATAATATGTTAAAAGGGATGATTTGTAAACGAGTCATTTAAAGAGAGAAAAAAAAGTATTTAAGTGAAATATTACGAGAGGCAGAAAGAAATTGTTCGCTGGAAAGCGTTAGAAATTTCTTCAAGACCATAAAACAATAAAAATCTTTCAACCCAAGTCTAAAAACCATTAAAAATCGCCATGGACCCTAAAGAAAAAGCCAAAATATAGAAGGAATATTTTATTGAACAGCTAAATGCGGATATCCCAGTCAACCCAAAGATTACTGAAAACCTTTATGGAGTAGAGTAGACTCAATGGTAAATGAAGTGACTCAGGAAGAAATCATCGAAGCAATAAAAGGTCTTAAATTGGAAATTACCAGGATATGATGAATTACCGGCTGAATTCATTAAATATGGTGAAAAAGAGATACAACGCTTCCTTTTTAGGATATTTCAGAAGATTTGGAAAGATGAACGCATGTCAAAAAGCTGGAACGAAGCCATAATCATACCGATATACAAAAGAGTCGATAAGTCAAATTGTGAAAATTATAGAACCAATTCACTGCTTAACTCAGATTATAAAGTCTTTGTGAAAATGCTGATACCAGTCTGGAATTCAAAAAGAGAGATCAACAATAGAACAGCTCGCTATCATAAGATAACTAATAGAAAAAAAGTATTAATTCCGACAAAACATCTGACAGGTATTTGTTGATTTTAAAAATATCTATAATTAATAGCATACATCGACAAAGTCTCTATAATATAATGGAGAACTTCGAGATCCCACAAAAATTATTGACGTTGAAAAAATGTGTATGGAAGACACACAGTATAAAATAAGGGCTGAATATATGGTGTCAGAAGCTTTTGAAGTAAAAACTGTCTTAAAGCAGGGAGCTTCACCATCCCTTACTATTTTTAATATAGCATTGGAAAAAGCTATAAGGGAAATGCAAATGGAAACAGCTAGAGTAGCAAGCGGCCAACAACATAATATACAAGTACTGGGTTTTGCAGAAGATTTAAATATATTAGGAAACTCCTTAGAGAAGACGCAAAAAGCAGCCCAAGCCCTTGAGTAAGTAGCCAACAAGATAGGATTGAAAGTCAATGACGAAAATACTAAAATAATGGCTTTGATAGAAAACGGAGACAACCCTAATATGCGGTCCCTAACTTCCAAAAGTCTATGAATTTCGGTATTTAGGAGTTATGCCGAGCCCTAAAAATGATTGGTCGAAGGAAATAGGAGTGAGAATAACAAGGTTTGAGAGAACGGTATTTGCCTTAAGTAAGTTCTTAAAACCAAAACTAGATTATATACAACAATAATAAGGCCTACGCTCACCTAATGCTGTGAAGCTTGGACCAAATATGTGGACCAACTTACTTATGATAGCAAAAATGCAACTTGGAGAAGAAAATTTAAATCTCAAGATTTTTCAAAATCAAAAAAAAATATTTTATGCTATTTATAGATAGTTTCAAAATATTTAAATGAATTTAAAGATATTGCATATTTTTAGTTTATACCGACATAACTTATTACTTATAGTACCCACAATAAATCACTTTTTAATAATTATATTAATATTAAATCTATCATTAAATATAGGTACCTATGTATATATAGATACTTAGTAATAATGTAATATATAAACGACAATGCGTCTCTCTCGGAATCCTACTCAATTATGAGATATACTCAACATCTAATGTACATCATAGTGATAACTGATTAACTACTTTCCGCTTTTTAGTTTTACAAATAGCTTAATTATACATAATACATAATTTATTGTTGTTGTAGTATGCTTAAAAAAAATATTGTTAGTCTTACAAATTAAAATTCTTAACTGTATGAACTGAAATTTTAGAATATGCAAATAAGTTTTTTAGAAACTAGAAAATATATTAAAAAATACATGACTGCCAAATATTGAACGTGGGTGGACTATGGATAATCCACCCGACCAAAACGATCTGTAGGTATTTCTGCATCCAGTACCCTACATTTCTATGCCTGAAAACCTACACAGTTTCAGATTCTAATCTACACAGAATAATGGGGCCTTACATTATTTATTAGATAAAATTAGTTTATTAATTTAACAAATTACAATAATAAATTGTGCGTCGTTGTCTGTTAAACAGAAATATGTTTGAACAACGAACGAACTTTCTTGAATTAACTAGATGTTGATTATGGTGCATAAAAAATATAATGATTAGGTAGCTTAATTATTTGGAAAAAAATAATTCTGAGAAAAATAATAATACAATTGTAACCCTTATTTTTATAATAAAATAGGAGTAATTGTTAATAATATATTATTGAATTAATCTTGTATTATTTTAACATGATAGAAAAATGCTCTGTTTTGCTGAAAAAATATATTTGTATGAATAATATATTAAGTTTATAAATTGTATGATTCGTGATTTAAGAATACGTCTGCACTTTTTTGTGCTCTCTTTAGCCCATTCGCAACACAGACAAAAATAAAACGCATTCACGATTTTTAATTTTATATATTTTTCATGTAATCTTTGTGTAAAATCACTTATTACAAAAAACTATATAGAATTACATTTTTGAGTGTTCAACATTTGGTTTAGTATTTTATATTTACTACAGAAGATAAGAACTGCTTATTTAAAATATTTCTTTTACATAATTTTTGAAAAAATTATCTTGTACTATATTTTTTGTATCGTTATAATTTTTAAGTTTTTAGTTTTTTGATATATTATATCGAAATACAAAAATAATATTCCACTTTAGAGTAAGGAATTCAAAATGCATGTTGTCATTAAAAAAGTAAAATATTGATAATGATAAAAAAATTAAAATAGTCGAATAACATTTTTTTTAAACTATGATTTTTAACCTTTTAAAATTATGGATAATAATGTTCGGTGTTCTCTAATGTATTGAGTAATGAGTGTCTTACGTTAAGTGGATTGCCCGGCATAATACTATGAATATACTTGGTGAATTATTTCCGTACTCAGCGGCACCGCATGGTTTATGTACATTTAAGTCTGTGGTCTGTCCCCATAATATTTTGGCCATGAAACGTAACATTAATATAATAATATATAATGTCGTTGTATATGAAATTCAAATTTTCAGTTGTGGGTGGATGGTGGTAATAGTAAAGCACCAATGTAGGTATATAGATCATATTATAGTCCCATCGCGCGTATCCCAGGACGTAGGAGTTAGGTTAGGTTAGTATATGAGGAGGTATTACGTCGCACATAATATTAGGATTATCATTATTATTGTTATGGGGATTTATGCGCTTGTCGCCGTCGCATACTGGAAAAGCGATCCCACAATGTTTGTTTTTATTTTTGTTTTCACTCTTTCTCTCTCTCTCTCTCTCTCTCTCTTTCTCTCTCTTTCTCTCTCTATCTCTCTCTCTCTCTCTCTCTCTCTTTGTCTCTCCCTGCGTTGTGCTTCCTCTTCTCTTTAAGAAACGAAAAAGAATTAGTCGCGCGCGCCTAATACGTTTCGACGTTCCCGCGAGAGTTGCGAAAGCAATATCCTCTTCCGGTCCATCTTCCCTCCCATCCGAGCGCGCATGGACATTATATGACCGAGAAATGCCCAACTCCATAAAGTCTCGACGTTCGGATCTTATTTCGAGGGACGCGGGCGAACGAAATGTACGAAGATTAAACACGTCATACCGGCAAAACTGTTTACAAACCATTTGCACCAGGCCATCGCCGCCTCGATGGATCCCGCCACCGCAACAGTCCCCGGGGGACAGTTATAACTTTCCAGTATACATAACAGTGTGTGTGTGTGTGTAAGGTGTATTAACCACGTGTCACTACGATCACTGACCTAGATAAAAATAAATAAATAAAACAAAAATAGGAATAAACTGCGTGTAGTACTGCCGTACTGGATACTTTGGTGGCTGAGATCGCTAAGGTCGGTTTTTACGAAAGCGAGCGTGCGGATGTTCCGTACCTATACACACACGACAATATGCCTGAGTAAACAATTTTTACACATAAATATATAGGTATATATACATGTATCTACGAGTTGCAAGTACAATAATATATACATAATCGTACCTATATATATATACCTACACAAACGAAGATTACGTCGTGTGTATATATATATATATACGGAAAACACTCGGAATATTTTACGATATATTTTTGTCATATACGTGTGTATGATACATGTTTAATATGATAATAATATGCGTGTATATTGTATATTATTATATAGAGGTAGGATACTTTAATATATTATTATTATATTATTCACATTGCAGCCTTCATCCGCGCCACCGTGCGCGAGAGATACTGCCGCGCCGCCGCCTGCGTTTCCGTCCCGAAATTTCGGTTGGCCGTTTTTCAGACGATATTTCTACTCGCGATCGCGAATTTAAAGTTTTCCTTGATAATAATTACAAATTCCGTCTCGAGGGCGCAAAACAATTAAAACGATTAAACAAACTATACTTTGTTTAAACAATTATTTCTATTGTATGGGACCTGTGTATAATATATTATTATTATTATACAAATTGGTAACGTCCTATGTTGAATACAATTTCGGATTCCGAAATTGATTGAATAGTTTGTGACTCTAAATAACGCTTTCATCTTGCGTAAGCGAGTGTGCGTGTATGCGTGTGCGTATGTGCACTGTTTGGTAAATACTAATTTAAGGATCGTATATCATGGTACCTACCAACAACTGCATTTAAATATAATGCGAATAAGATTAATTCACTATTATTTGTTTCCGGTGAACTGTGAATTATGTGCTATTTATTATTTATTATGAACGTCGATGTTGTTATTATTATTATTCCTGCAGTCCTGTTCCTGTATTTACGTAATATTCCTATTGACTATAATATTACACAACATGATACATACCTAAGACATACCATATTTGTATAGAATATGATAAAAGAAAACAACTGCGATGGGACGAAAGACAAATAAAAATATAATAATATTAAAAGATTTTTATTTACTCGCCGCGATTAATACATACTGGTATGATATTATTAGTGGCATTTTTTTTCGATTTTCTTTAGTACATACGCAATATACGACATGTCAATATAAAGGTACTTACTACTTACATAATATAGCTATTCAAACAGCATTACACCAAAGTCATAATATAGCATTATACCAAAGTCAATATTTTTCATTTTCATATTTTTATGAAAACGTTAAATTTAATTCGCAAGAGATTAGACAATATCGTTTGTCCAAGAATCATTAATGACAGATAAATCATTATTTTCACAAAACAAACTTTGAAAATTCATATTCCATTGTTTTATCAAACATTAGTTAACTCAACTAAATACATTAAAATCAATACATTTGTCTTGTCTTGGAAGTTATTAATTTAAGTTGCACACTAGAAATTAGAATAGACTATAGTCCATATAGTGAATAAGGTTGTCTTTGGATATTATATTTTAAAAATTAAATCAAGAAATAAACAATAAATTGTTCTATACACACAATACGCTTGGAGCTGACATGATTACATTGTTTATCTTATTTTTTAATGAGATTTGAAAATGATTCCAAGAATATTTTTTTCGCCTCTTCTAGTTTTTGAATTTTTAAAGATTTAGAAGAATTTTTACTTATGCTCGAACAATTTAATAAATTATATTCTCCTATGGCTATACGCATTATACTATTATAGTAGATACATTTACATTTATCACGTTTACAAAGCTTTATTTTATTTTGAATAAAAACAGCGACTAAAAAAAAACAAAACATTAAAATGAATTATTTGATTAATTTAAACATACAACTCACTAATTGTAGGTGCATAGGTGTGGTAGACACTCGTAAGTATTGTGTTAACACACACTCGTACTTCGTTAATAAAATGTTTTGATTATGAAATTGGTAGATATATACTTGTAAACCAATTTTACATTTTTATAATTTATTAATAATAATATATTTCTTACCAGGATTATAAACGAATCGTTTTGTGATACTGTATGGAGTACTCGGTATGATGAGTTCACAAAAAAATGTTGTTCGCGATGGTAATTCGGATTCGGAGAACAATGTGGATACTGTGACATCAAATGCGCCATCGTTCTGATAATCCAATATCTCAATAGGCAAAGAACTGTTTCTAAAAAGAAGAACAAAAAATAATTATATCAAACGTATATTTACAATCTTAAATCAATCAATGGAAATAATGTATATATAACTAAAATCAAAGAAATTGGTCCATACACCAAAAGCAATAAAGGCATATCTGATCATTTTTTTAATCAAATATTTATTATTTAACATTAATCAAAATTAAAATACATTCAATGGACAATATTATAATATAATATTTTAAATAATAATAAAATCTCATAAACATTTTATACTTGACTTAAAGTTGGTACTTGTAAAACTAAATATTAAATATAGATAGATAATTTATATTTTATAATAAGAAGATGATAAGTAGTAGCATATAATATGTCTATATTTATTATGGGCATAATATATTTATAATAAAAAGTATATATTTTAATGCAATATTCCTAGTCTTGAACTCAACTGAGCTGTATTATACCCTTGACTTCAAAATTTTGAGACTGCGTACGACAATGATTTACAAATACCAGCCCTTCAGGCCTAAACAATGTTACGAATAATATAATTTAAATGTGTTTTTTTTTCATTGAAACAAAATATGTTTTTATATAATGCGTTTTTATAAATCGTTTTATTGTGTCTTTATTATATTTTAAACTCGAGATTGAAACATCTTAACAAAAGCTAAGATATCAAGGAAAATATATAACAGATGATTCACATTACAAGTGTCTTTGTTTATTCTTACTATTCTTAATATGGGAGTCCTGAACTTTTGATTTTTTTGTTTTCACAATGTATTTTGTTACTTTAAGTAAAGCTTTTCAGGAATGTATTAATAGATCTTACAACTAATCAATTCAAACAATCTTGTTATGCGAATCGCTAACATCGATACTTTTTTGTTATTCAAATAAAATTCGTAATAACTAGTAATCCGCTTGTTTATACTGACAATTTCATTTCAATGGGTTACTTATCTCGAATTCAATAAAATAATAGTTTTATATTTTCCTTATGTTTGTATTATATTTGTAAGGAAAAAACGAAATTGAGGAAAAATTCAATACATATATACCTACATTTTAATTTGCTAAAAAAACAAGATAAATATAGCAATATTACACTTGAGTAATTTGTTACGGTATTGCTCTTAAGTTTTACTAGTCGTTAAACATTTTTATATAGTAACAATTAGCAATAAATAATACCACCCTATTACATATAGATAAATATATTGGTTATTAAACATAACGAAATAAAACAATTTAAGAATACATATATTTCACTTAACTAGGTTAATAACTAATAGAGTTAAAAATATATTTCTTACGACAGTTTTCAACTAATTAAAATGTAACAAAACTAAATAAATGAAATGAAATGAAAAAATGTACATAATTTTCTTCATTTAAAAATTAATTCAACAAAATTAAATTAATAAAAGTTTTGTTGAAAAATTGTTGAGACGAGATACAGTAATAATACTGGGGATCTTCAAATTGCTATAGAAGTTGGTCGATTAAAACTTTGGCTGTTTTAAAAAACTTTCAGAATTTCTCGAAAAATGAATATGAATTTTAAGGTATCATGGAAATTATAAATAACTATTAAGACATGACTAATGTGTATAATAATAACATTGAATAATCGTACTATTGTTAATATTACAAAATATTGCCAAATTATTTCTATTTACTATCATAAGTGTGTTGAATAAAAATTATAATATTAATATTTTTGTTTATAGTTCAAATTCACGTTTATTAATATTTGACTTTGTAATGTGGGGCGCAGTAAAAATTGTAATGACATTCATCGTGACCATTAAATTATTTTGGGAATTGGTTAAACTACTCGACCGACACTTTCTTTGAGCTCAAAATAAAATATGGATCATAATAATATCATTATTATTAGTTTAAGGAAAAATAATAGAGGTATATATAGCGTATAAATTTTGTGAAAGACGATCAGTCATACAAGAATACAGAGGTATTTTTTAAGAAAAAAATCTATATTTCTTGTATAGTATTATTCATAGTCTGAATTTGACGAATAATAAATTATTATAATAATCCTGAAAAAAAAACAATATTATAATAATATAAGTTCAATATGTCAATATTCGATAAAAGTGGAACGTGGTTTTTTTTTTTGTCGATATTACAACTGACGCCTCGGAGAAATTAACATCACGGAACACCACTACGGTATATTACATAATATAAGCAAAAGTTAATTAGGCAGTAATGGTAATTACGAACGAATAACGAAAGATAAAAAAAAAAAGTTATTAACGACGGTAAAAATTAAACCTTCGAAACAACGTGCCATACTTTTCCTTGCATATCGCAAGCAGCGCTGAAGTTGAAACAATATTTACGAATTTAATAGAGATCTAAAAAGGAGTTTTTATTTTTACTCAACATAGTTGTGGAAGCCTGCAAAAATACAGAGGGTGTGAAAATTACTTTATTGTAAGTAGTCGTATTTCGCGTCCCCATAACAGTAGTCTGTTGCTGTTGTGTGTTTTCGATTTTCCAAGCGTATATGATTGGTTACGACAATTTATAAAACGCACGCCGACGAGGGGGGGGCGTATCTCATCAATATGTGAACTATTGCAGACTGCTGCTGCTGCATCTTCGGTCAACCGAAGACTTAAGCGGTGACATGATTTATCGTACACCGACTTTTGTCTGGACGTTTCTCTACTTTTTAGCTGCGTTTTTTTTCTCCCGAAACCGTCTAGAAGAATAACTGTTGAGTATATCCCCCCCCCCACCCCCCCAAAAAAAAAAAATCCTACACGCGACAAACACTATAAATACAGTTTTACCAGTAACTTTTTCTTATATATCTTACTCTTTTAGCTTCTCTAGCTCTCACTTCCTCTTCATATAAGCATGGGTTTTGATTTTCCATCGTTTGTATTTATTTTGTATGAAGTATAATGTTATGAATGTGTACAGGCTCTACAGGGTGACTCACTTTAAGTGCGATTATATAAAAGTATATATTATAGTAGTTTTATTGTGAAACGATAAACGAGGGGCTACTATTATAATAGGTACCTTCCAAACAATAGTTTGCGTTATTAAATATTATTATAAAATACATACAACAAATTATATGTAGGTACTTCAGTATAATAAGTAAATCATAAGCATAAAGTGATAAAGTCATTTTTAAAAAAATAAATAGTTTAAATATCAAAATATAATGTTAATTGACAAATCCAAACACTCGCCGCCGGTTTTAAATAGGTATCGAAATTCGAAAACTTGAAAGTATAATAATATAACACTAGCCTCACGCTTATTGTTTCACAGTAAAACAGTAAAACTCCTAGTTTTTTTTATTTCGTAATTACGTGTACATATTTTACGGGGAATCATAAATCGACTCAATCTATCTACTATTTAGTGCTTCTAAGACAGAATGAAAATTGTTACATTTTAGATTTGATTATAATATTATAAATATTAAAAAGTTTCTAATTATGCTGTACATACAATGACTACAATGATCTATTTGTGGTTTTAAGTAAGTGCAGATAGAATCCAATTGAAATGAGAGAGAATATTAAATTGATTAATGATGTAACTATGTGGTTTATTACGTAATGCTTAATAGCACTGAGCAAAGGGATTTAAATATGAACTAATAATAATGCGTCTTCATAACAACAATAGAGATAATGAGTTTATAGGTTGTATATACTCGTACACATAAGATATATTATGTATATAACTATTATATAACTATTATATATATATATATACAGAGAGTTAGAATAATCATAATAATTATCATCGTTACCAATTTGATTGTATCATATTAATAAATTGTAATTGTAATGATTAACGACAAAATATTAAGGAAAATAGATATTTAAATAGACAAATAAACCCATTAGCCATTAGGCATTAATAACAAATTATATATTGGGGAAAATTAATTTATGTACACAGTATAGTTCTAACACTCTATGATTTAGATTGATTTACACAATCTATTTCTAAATTCACACTTATTATAACTTGAATATTAAATACAATATTTTGCAAACCATATTGATAATTTTAGAATAGGTCGTAGCGGAGCGATAATTCTTAATTTACAATGGTCAACAATGATGTTTTTTTGTGTTTGTTACCACATTTTGGAGTATTAAAATTGGACAACTTGGTTTCTGGTAGTAAATCAGATCTTATATTTTGTTCTTTGGTTGTGGGAGTGGGTGGGGAAGAATGGTGGAAAATAGTAAAAAAAAAACCGTGCTTTTAAAAAATAAAAATTAAGGAAAAAAGTAGTTTTTATGCAAATCCAAATTACGACAAAAAATTAACGACTGTGGAGATTTGGGAATTGATCAACAAATATTTTATTAGCATATCTTAGATGAATTTAAATATTTCAAAAATTGCATTGTGTAGGTATAGTAAATAATCATTACACAGTAACGGTAAATTCTCTAAAAGTCCCTAAAAGTAAATAATAATATATTAAAAAAAATAATAACATGAATTTTAGCTAATTGAAATCGTTATTTTTCGTTTTAGTATCTAATTTCTTAGAAATTTAAACTTGAAATATCTAAAATAAAAAATATTCGTGCACTTGTATATTTAAGATATTTAGTTTTCTGTAAAAAACTTACGTAGAACTTTGTTTTACAATTTTCAATCCATATAGCACTAACTAGTTAAATTGGAAATTTCATTCATTTTTGTCTACAAGTTACATAACTAAATATTTTCGTGATTTTGACGAATTTCACAATAACTTGAACTTTAAATGCTTAAAAAAAATAAACTTATAAGGAATCTTAAATTACATTTCGAAGCTTTTTTACTCAGAAACGAAACTTGTATTCTACATAAATTGAAACAAAAATACAGAAGTTGAAACATTCTAATTTCTTTCTATAAATAGCACAAAAAGAGCCTGTTTTTTAAATGTATGCCATATTTAAGTTATTTATACCACGAAGCTATTCTCATCGTACTCTGATACGTTAGTATTGATTTTTTTTTAAGTTAACCAGCTTGTAATATTATATAAAATAAAATTATAAAATTACGATACAACACGTCATGCGGTTTGTTCTAGGCAAAAATTAATTTAGTCGCTGATATAAGCAATGGAAAAGTAAATTACTTATATTACTAGTATTAATATATAGGTATTAAAGTATCTTTTGAAAAATAGGCTGACAGACGCTGCGTTCAAACTTGTTATTCGTTTTACATAAGAATTTATCTTTAAATTAAATGTTAACACTCCATACTGTGACATACTTAAAACGAGGTCCATTAACATGACAACACCTATCTACCATTCAGCAGAGCGAGTTCCCCGATATTCAATAATAAGGATATTAGAAGGGATATCAACTGGTATAAGACAAAAGGGGCTAAGCGACAGTTTTATTACTTTTCAGGAGAGCAGAAACAAAATGTTTGGATGTTCATAACTTTGGCGTTGGATCTTCAGTTTTTATTTAAGCTTTAGGAATGAAGTTATTATATATTTTAATTCCATTGTATGTTATCTAGATGGATTGGTACTAGTTATATTGAAAGGATTCGTAATTCGTTCATTTTTAAACACAATGCATTATTATAATAATATTTTTACCTTTCCTTGTTGTTTCATTTAGTCACCACGAATAACGATTAAATAAAAGTAATATAAACAAAAATACTATGACAGTTTTTACTCGATATCTAATAAAACAATAACATCGATTTTATCTATTGATAATATCTAGTAATATTAGTATTATCAATATTATAAAAGGTGATAAGCCACGTGGTTGTCGCTTGGCTATTACAGTTTTAATTATTGCCGCTTATACCCTAAAAAAGGCGCTTCTACTTTTTCTAACAGTTTTGTAAATAAACTTCGCTTGTACTGAAAGATTAAATTAATACATCTCATTACTAAATAGTCATAGGAACACCTAGCTCTCTATGATCGATTTTTTTAACTGTCGGTTGTCCCGTAGTTACACTATAGTACTACCTATACACTATGTCACTTAGCCCTTTTTGCCATCTAACAGTCGATATCATAAAATATGATAAGTTGGTATTAATAATTTATTGTAAATTTTAAATACCTACCTACTCAAGAAATCAGGAGGTAATCATTTTTAAAATTCTTGACACTATGTAGTTTAACAATAACAATATAAATCTAACATAGAGTTTATAGTGTTATTATACAGTTGTATTATAGTTTTCGATATGATTGTTGAAATTAGTCTTTCTTCGCCGCCAAGTAAATATACTACTATTCTTTTATATTTTTAATTATTCTGAGATATTATAATTGTGTAGTTTTACAATTTTACAGTTCTTTTCAAACAAGTTGAATAATTATTTATACCTGACCTCGGCTTTTAGAAAATTGAAAATTAAAATTTACTTATTCATTTTTTTAGATACAGGAATAATAAAACTGAAATATAAAAATTACAATTTATTCATAACTTAGATAGTTCAAACTTCCCGTAGAAATAAATTTTCAAATCGATTTTAAAGTTTTTTACAAAAGAATCAAAACAATATGAAATCAGGATTTTGATTTAGGATTTAATCGGAAAAAAATTATAATTATCTATATTGTGTTTTGTTTTGGAGACTTTGGGTTTTAACTTTTAAAAGCTATATAATAGTTTTAAGAGAAGTTTTTACTTATACACGTAGTTTATACATTATACATAATATATAGGTGTATACTATAGTAATAGGCAGCAAGCTTTACGAAAACCCCTACTATTACTGAAAAAAGTAATGTACCTACCTCGGAACTTTATAAATGTATAATTTATATAAATTCGGTATGTATTCACAAATAAAATGACCTCAATTGTATTCTTACTTAAAAATAGATATTTGATATTAGAACAATATGTTTGAATTCAAAACTGTGTTTCGGAAAAATTAAGACAATTAATTGTTCATAACTACTATACCTATACATTTTCATGAATATAAATTATATTTAACAAACCAATTTTTTTTAAATTCCATTTACTCTTCATTATTTAAAAGATAAAATTAATTATTTTAAGATTTAGCCATTTAGGTATTATAGAGTTAAAATACAATAAATTATTAATCAACACTTTTATATATATATATATATGGATACTACAAAGTTACTATTAATATAAACATAACCATATATGCAATCTAAAATAATGTTTCAATGTTTGAAACGTTATTCAAATATTAAAATTAAATGAATATAATATTATATCTATAATTATTTTAGTGTATCAGTCACTTTTGGGCTACGACTAGAATCATATCTATTTAATTCCAATAAGTGACCGTATTTTGCCTACTCTATTTACGCGTGAATAAAAACTGCGGCTATACTAATGGTCATAGTTTCCAATGCTTAAGATCAATAATAAAAATTTAAAAACTAAGATTGCGATTAACAACATTATAAAAATTACTATAAATCATATATGTTATAACTTATAGGAAATATGATGCAATTTACCTGTTTTGCGTTCCATTTGTTTCGAGCTTGTACAGTTGCATCTTGGGCATGGGAAATACTCTGGAAATCGTACAAGATATGTTCACCATATCTTGGTCGTTGGCTTTGGTGCGTTTCATGTGTAAATGTTGGCCAGGCGCTGTGAAACGGAAAATAAACAGTAGGTTAAGTCGTAAGTACCTACACTGTAAAAAAATGTTCGTGTAAATTTACACAAAATGTGTGGCAACACACATTAATAACACCATGTGTTTTACAACACATTACTTGTACATTTACAATCATATATCGAAGTTGAAATTTACTAACCTATTTGATGTGTAAAATTATCAGTAGGTCATAGTTGAAATTTAATTATCTTTATGATTTGTAAATTTAACTATTAATATAGGTTGAAATTTATCTATATATGTGACTTGTAATTTCATATACGTATACGTATACGTAAAAATACTAGGATTAAATACGATGCTTGAATGACATAATATCGATAATCGGTATAGGTACACCGTTTCCGACGACATTTAAAACCGTTTGATTTTTGAAGATGGTATCGATGGTCAGCTACTTTCACATATAATAATAATACTAAATCAATTGAATTCTGACCATCACTGGATTACAAAATAATCTAAAAATGTGTTTAGCTTTTGATTTTCAGGAATTTCAGTAGGTACCTAATTATAATATGCAGTATATTCTACCATGCTTCATCTAAATATACAATTTATAGGCATATGTGCCAGCAGAGGTGGATTTATCTTTCTTACGACTGTAGGCACTAAAAATATAATAGGAAAACAAGTTATAATACCCCCTCCAAAATTCTCTAAATATCGAATTTAATAGTAGGACAATATAGTACCTACCTATTAGAAGTTTATGTCTTTATTTTAAAACATTTCCTTAGTAAGCCTAGTAGGTTAGATATTTATATTTAATTATATGTATTATCCTATATTCCTATGACTAAGTCAGGACAACTTTACACAAATTAAACAAAATTATTATCATAGGTATATTCATACGTACGCCCAACGTTAAATAAATATATTATTTCTAGTAAAATTAGATACATAATATAAAATTTGAAATGAACAGCCGTTGTTTTCATAATATTATAATATATCACATCGTAATTGCAATATTTCCCCTTCATTCTTCAACACTATAACAGACGTTCACACCGTTTGATCGAATACGTTAATAAAAAATGCATTACTATTGGCGTAAACTTCACAAGGGCTGGACTCCCCCCCCCCTCCCCCGAAATCGAACACACGCGTCATCCGACGGACCACCGCGATAATATGACCGTTCATGCGTATTGTGTGTATATACCACAGGGTATTTCACGGGTATATTCTTACTTTTATCATTATTATTATTTTATTTCATTTTTTACATAATCTATCTTGCGAGTATCCGCTGAGCACACCCGCCGCCGTATATACGGGGCGGCATCCCGTCGTCGCTTATCCATCTACGTCCGATGTGGCTTAAAAAAAATTGTCACCCCCCGCGTTTTACGTAGGTACATAAGCTTATATAACAATTTATGACTATGTATCGTGTGCACAACGGACGCGAGTGTGAATGATTCACACGTCAAAAAAAACCATCAATCAAAAATTCGGGAGGAAAGTAACCAAACGTTTTAGCTTGTAATCGAAAACAACACTCTACCGTGCAGCAGC
Source organism: Nasonovia ribisnigri (assembly GCA_027563435.1). Classification (NCBI taxonomy): domain Eukaryota; kingdom Metazoa; phylum Arthropoda; class Insecta; order Hemiptera; family Aphididae; genus Nasonovia; species Nasonovia ribisnigri. Next base: position 91,744 of record JANEHU010002290.1, on the reverse strand, counting down.
AGTGGCAGCAACGGCAGCAGGAGCAGTAGCCGACGACCACAGCGGATATACAGAGACGGCTACAACAGCAGCAGCAGCCGTCTTCCCCCAAAAAAATAATTCCAACCGTCGTCGTCGTCGTCATTGTCGACTCTGCAGTGTACATGTGTACACGTTTCACCACGCTCGCGCCTTCAACTCATATAATATACCGCTGAAATAACAAGAAATTCCGATCGAATGACCTGTGCCATACACGGTACATATATGTATACCGTATACACGGTGCAGTGGTAATGTGGTATACGCAAGCAAGTCTAATCGAAATCGTAAGACTTCCCGTCAACGTTGAGAATTCCTGAGCTTCCGACGCGTTGAAACCTATACAATATATTATATTGTAGATATACTTACATATACTATAATAAACATTTTATTCGGACTTCGAGACTTGAATTCTGGGACGTCTCGCAGTGTTTATACTGTCAATTTATCATGGATGTTTGGGAGAGCCGAAATGTTTAATTATTAACTTCACGAGTGAAATCTCAACGTCGCATTCGATTTTGGAGAGTATCTGCGTATATAGGTGGTTTGCGTTGGAGCGTGTTTGAAAAGCTCGATAATCCGTTGGTTAAAGAAATAATTTAAAAAATAATTTTAATAAAACCATATCTATTATACTGTAGTTCCACTCGAGTACATTGAATATCACATTTTTTTTTAGGCATGATTGCAAAATTCTTGAAAGTTTAGATACGATTATTTACTTGTGACAATTTTTCTATTCATAAGACTTTTACAGCACTGTTTACGATCAAATAAAAAACACATATTTATACCTTTAGTTGTAAAATCTAAAACATTCCTTGCTTCACTAAAACTCTAATGCGATTTTATAGCGAAACGCGACGCAGCTGATAATACAGCTGATTGATCGAGTAAATTGGTAATTCCTTTGATAACATAAACTGTATAATCAATTAAAAGACTCAGTATTTTTTCTTTTCGATGAACGTTATTTTTTTAAAATATTTTTTATTAGTATTAAAAACGCAAAGCTCAAATTATAGGTGTGTATGTATTGCAGGGTGTCACTATCTACATGATCTAAATAAAAGTTCTTTATAATATTGTCGTACCTAAGTGAAATCCGAGAAATCCATGTTTACAACTCTGAGCTCTCGCGAACGTCATACAAAAAATCCGTATCTTTCATTTCCAAATCATGGTATAAAATATATAAATGTGTTTATATCATTAACGGTACTACTTTGATGATTGAATTACGGTACACACACAAAATACACGAGAGTGTCAAATATACAAGTTTATTCTCTACATTTAAATTATGATAATATTGCTATATATCTGCACGCAGATAAACGATTAATCATTAGTGATGAACTAATAAATAATATAAAATATATATAGCTGAACGAGTGGATGTACTTTTGACTAAAAGTTTGTAAAATATGCTGCACTTGCAAAGTTAATAAGGAATAAGTCATAAAAGTATATAACAATAGTATAGAGAAGATACTCATACACGCGGTCACTCAGAGATACCAATGTCGCATTATGTTTTATTGTTTACGTCAATTTCTAGTTGGGAACTAAAAGAGTAAATGATCCATAGTACGACAGTAAGGTATTATATATACTAGATATTTAGTGTGCAAGAGTCGTTATTTAAAATTAAATTAAAATAATATATTATATAATTCATATGAAAACAATATCAATAGAATTTGATACTCTAAATGGGTGAATACACTATAACAATATTATATTCATCATTTCTGAAAATTTGTCAGAAACGAATTTCAATAAAATATCACAATTTACAACGTATATATACTTGTACAATAAAAAACAAATAGGTAAGTGCTCTTCTTTCATATGTCACCCCTTCCCCCACTACTATATATCACTGAAACGTGTATTGTTGTGCATATATCTAAAAAAGTATATTATATAGATCTATACTGCTCTATATATTTTATTGTTGTTTGAGAAATTGTATTTTGTAAGTTGATCTTATTTGATCCATAAGAATAATAATTAGTGAGATAAGTTGTATAAGGTTAGTTGTGTAATTAAATTTGAAGGTCGGGTTCAGTGTGTACATGGTAGTGTATGTAGTACGCATGTAACCGTAAGCCGAAAAGTGTGAACAATGAATTTTATAAGTTTAACATCTACTATTACTGACATCCCGTGAAGTGTCCAATTCTTCAAAAATCGTGGAATTATACTTAGAATATGTGCAAATTCCCAAAAGCTGGAAAGTAGTATCAAGTTAAATTTTGAAAAGTTATTCGTAAAGTAACTTTCTAACTTAACTGGTTGGTCTTAATTCATAATACATTAATTCAAACGTATAACGAGTTAAATTGAATGCTTGACATTATAAAATCTAATGCTTTAAAAATAAATAAAAATAAGTATAGGTAATATAGTTGTTTTTGTAATCACTGCTAAAATCCCGCAATGTTCCGTAATACTGGTGATTGCTGGATGGGCAATAATTAACTGTGCCTATTAGATAGTATTTTGTGATGATAGGTAAATTTTTGGTCATAGTATATTAATTCTTGCAATACATAGTTTAAGCCAAATTGCGTTGGGGTTGATAAAATTATGTTGTCTCGGAGCTGCCGAACTGCACAATTTACCAACATTTTCGTATACAATTAAAATATTAATCAATCATCTCCATTAATTTTAGTTAGATATAAATATATAATGATTAATTTAATATAATATTTATATACTTTACATTTGAACAAACAGGATTTTAAATTCATATTGAAATATTTCAAACTGTAAAAAAGAACTAACTTTTTATTTTAATTCTACTAACTAATTTCTATGCGACTAAGTTAGACTTTTGAGCAATTCCAGATACTATGAATATATTTTGTTTTAATAATTGGTTGATAATTGATATTAAAGTCTATAGATATACAAAACAATTCGTGACATTTTGCGTTTCGATAATTTGAGGGCATATATCAGAATAATATAAAAAAACCTATAACAAAATTCAAATAAATATTTTATTATTAAATGGAACCGACTACTAGGTATTTGAATACTTCCATACATTTGATAGATTGACATTTTGTTATTTTTGCATATAGGTACCTGCTTATTAATATGATTGATTATTGTCATTAGGTATTTAATATGTATTTTTACATACGACCATAAGAAATTTACACGAAATATAATAATTATTAGGCATATTATATGAAAAGAACGACAATGGTATAGTTCTCGTATTATTATAATGTATATTGAGTGAAGAACGAATCGAACTGACAGAACTACTGTAAAGCTAAATAGCTAAACACATTGTAACGGTTTGAAAAGAAGTAGTTTTTTGAACACAATAGTAAAATGAGGGAATTATTTTTTTTTTGAATTCCGGACGTAGATATAGGTATACAGAGAAAAAGTACACTTGGGGGAAAAATACGAAGCTATGTCAAACATTTTCGAATAAAGAGTCATGTACTAGAGTAATAAAAAAAATTGATTATAGAGCTCACAACATGAATTTAAAGGGTACCAACCCTATTCTGGTTATTCTTAAAGGAAACGAAAATATTCGAAGAAAATAAGTGGATCGAAAAAAGTTGTATTTTCGACGTTTACGAGCGAACTACTTCCCACAGTCTATAATGTTTGAATGCACAAATATATAGGTATTATCATACTACAAAGCGCTTGTACAGCTATAGTTTTACTCATCACATCAACCGTTCATCATTAGTGGTCACGCAGAATCGAAAAATTCTACTGTAAGTAATTTTCGATTTATTTAGCTGGGCTCCCCACTCCCCACTCCCCACGCCGCTGGGGAGTGTGTAAACTACCAATCACGCTAAAATGTATACGATACATTGTGTTAAAAGTGTGCTCTCACCGTAAACGATCATCTTCTTAATCATAAAATCCTCGTCGTTGTACGTGGACACGACACACTTGTAGTTGCCGGTCAGCTCAATGGTCGGCCGGATGATGTACAGGGCGCGGTACTTGGCCAACGCGTCGTCGGTGGGCGCAGCGAAACCCAACCGGATGTGGCTCTTCAGTGGACCGATGGCCCGGGGCGGTTGGCCCTGTATCCACTGGTATGCCGGGCTTGGGCTGTTGTTGAAATACCACGTGATCACCAGCCCCTCAGCCTCTTCCGGTTTCACCTTGTACACGCAGTCCAATACGACGTACTCGGTACCGTTCAGTACCGCACTCGGCACCCTCTGGTCCGTTATCGTAACGCTGTCCACGACAGCTGTACACACAGACACACAAACCACGATATTAGTATGTGATTTAAATAATAATAATAATAATAATAAATAACACGTTTGTCTTTAAGAGGGCTCCAGAATATCATGTTTTAAGGAACAATGTTCAGGCAATTCACATATGTCATGTCTATGTGTGAATAGTAAATTAACATTAGTGTGTGTTTCCGAGAATCGTAATGCCGAGTCGTGCAAACGCAACTACTCGTACGCGCACGCACAATATGTCAAAACATGGCGAATATGAAAATATTCTTGTTTTAAGAACTATAAAAACTACTAAAAACGGTAACAAATTAAACATACTTCCTGAAGTTCGATTGTAATTTTGAAAAATGGTTGAATTTATAATCTTCTAGACTATATTATGCTCTTTAGGAATCACTTTTTTGGTTTAAAATCAGATGTGCCAAAAATAAATACAGATGTAAAGCAATTATTTCATAAGATTTTTGAAAAAAATCTTAATTTTTATGTCTTTTAAAATTGAAAATTGTAGATCGACTTCCTAAAAAGCCTAGATATTTTGTCAAAGAGTTCATACGTGTATAAAAACTTTAAATCTGGCATTCCGAAGTATGTGTAATTTACCCCCGCTTATTGGTCTAAAAAGTATGAAAAATACGTGTGCTGCTATCCCCTTAAATGTTTGAATTTTATATAAGGAATTATTTTAAATATCAAATAATTCAAAATGTTCTCACACACATTTTTATTTATAAGCACGGTCCACGGTTATTGTTAGTTAAATGTAAATCGCAAAAAATATAGATATTAGTCATTATATCAATAGAGAAAATATTATACATTGATAGAACATGTATTGTATTCAAGTGTGATCGAAGTTAAGTCGGGTTCACAGTTACGTTGTCTGTCATTTCATGTGCCTTTTATTGTATACTGATAGGATGTTTAATCGTGGTGTCATTCACTAACTACAATCTACCTGGAAATAGAGATAGGCTGTGCTCAACTTTTGGATACGACACACGATGTAGCTGTGAACTTGCCTTTAGAGCATATTAGTTATGAAAGTGGTTACTTGCAAGTTGCAACCGTTGACGGTTGTGGTATTCAGTCTTCACCACTAATAATATTAAATAATAACTTCAAAGTACAATACGACGAATATTCTTATAGTCATTACATTAAGAGGACGTCTCACCAGCATATGTTTTCTTCGTCTTACACAAGTAAGATACATACCAAATTTTAGTTCAATAGTGTGCTAACTTGCTGTTAGTTTTAATATTAGAGTGAACTGACTTATTATCAAACTTTTAGGTAAGAAAATTACCTGTGTTCTCTTGTTAGTTTTTTACAATATTTAAATTTTTAAGTGAGCTAACTTTTCTACTTATTAGTATGTAAAATATTAATATGTATTTGAAAATGCTCATAATTCACTTAAAAATTAAAATATTGTAAAAAACCAACTAGAAAACACAGATAATATTCTTACATTAAAGTTGTATAATAGGTAAATTTACTCTAATATCAAAATTAACAGCACACTATTGAAATTGGTAAACGCAAATGTGCTATGCCATACGTGTGTAAGACGGAGACAACATATGTGAGCATACGACGTCTTCTTAATAAAAAAAAAACCGAAATACTATTAAAATTAATTAAATTCAAATTTATTGAATGAATGTTATAAACCATTCACACAAACTCATATAAGAATATAACCATTAACCATTATAGTAATTATCAGACTCTTCGATCACAGTAGGTACCTATCCATTTAGACCCATTTATTGGGTATAGAGGTGTGCTATTTTATGATAATTATTAGGTATACGTATTTGATATTATTATCTGAAAAAAGCTTTTTAAAATTATATTTATTTCAGATACATATTTCTGCTGTTAGGGTAGCGCGTCTTTTCGTTCAATCATTATGACATGTGAGTATGTGACTATGTGAGGTTACACTTCTTTGTTGCTACTTATACTCGGAAAAAAGTCGTCACATGGGTGTATAACTGAATTTTGAATCGCATTTAAGTGTGATTTTGACATTATGCGTAATATTCTAATTTAGCTACTACTGTCTACTGTATATGCTTAAACATTTTTTTTAAATTATGTCTAAAAAATAAAAATAATATTCCCAAATTAAAAATTGTGAACGAAAATTTGTTGTATAAACGCGCACTTGAAATTAAATATCATGTTTTATATTGTGTACATTTCATTATTCATCATTTTCGTCATAATTAATTGGCTGGCGATAATTGAAACCGTATCTCGTAGGAAAAAAAAATCATTAAGTTGCCTCAACTTAGAAAACAATTATCGTAAAAGCTTTATTTTTACTAACTTTTTCGTAAACACGTGACGAAATTTCTGCAAGTTGCAGGCATCGTTGCGTATAGGTATCTATCCCGCAATCTAACGCCGTATATAATTACTTATTATATTTTTATTAGATAATATTATACTAAGTGTATAACCACAACGTATAATATGCACTTTCCTCTGACAAGTGACAACGTATTTAAAAAAGCTTAAAATCAGTGTAAAATTTAGGAATTAAATATTATACGCCCTGAGTCAACATGTTACTGCCTTCCCCCATTGTGAAAATTGCACATCTATCTATAGGTAAGTTATAGTTGATCCACATTCAATACGTCATGTAATATTGTATATATTAAACTACTATTTATTTGATTTATAGAAAGTGAAATTCAAATGTCATTCTAAAGTTCCGCTTGCAGCAATTAAAAAATAAATGGGTACAATTTTTTTTAGGCATTTGAAGTTTAAATTATGAAAAAATTTTAAATTTGAACATAAATTAAAAATGTTCCTTCCATAAAAACGTATTTAGTAGGTAATAAATAATACAATTTTAATTATTTTGTTGAAATTCAAAAAAATAAATAACCGTTAAGATTTGAAACATTTCGCCAATTAACCATTAGTCATTACGTTTACGTATACAATTATTTTCTTAGTACAATGAAATTTTATTTCCAAAATATTTTTACTAACTTACTAAGCTATTTGTTATAACATAAACCTTACATACATCGGTACATAGGTGCTCACTTATAAGTTAAATTTTGATTACAATATTAATATTATATGATAATATAATAGGTGTACTATAATAATTAATATTTAATAATTAATAGTAGATATAAATATATTATGTTCATCAATTTTGTCTAAGATTAGTTCAAATTCAACTTACTTATTAAAAAAATATAATGATTTAGGTAAATATAGGTATTATAAAATATAGTGGAAATGGGTGGCTCACACGCCGTTTACGCTTAAATTTTTCTAGATATATAATCATTTATCATTATATTTAAACTCAACACAGTCATTACGGTGACTTATTCAATGACAAGAATACCTAATAAACTCAAAATCAATAAATTCTCTGACAAAACAAATATTTACATAACCATAACTTATAATATTTGGATCACTAGGTAGATATTTAATTTTTATCACCCCTAAAATTTGGGGCCTGGGGCATTTTCCCCATCACCTCAGTCATCCTTACCCCTTTACTACTTGTAATTAATTATAATAGCATTGATAATTTATGATAATATTAACCAAGTACAAGGTATGTGATACGTATGCTAATGAATAGTATGTATAGGTACTACTACACTGGCAAAATATTAAATGCACCGCCTCATTACGTAATTTCTAAACTCTCCTACACCTAACTCTAACTTATAATCGAATTTCACAAATTATTCATTTGGTTATACCATATACCACTACACGCCCTTTAACTATATAAACATAATTTGAACTACTCAAATTAACTTAAATGGTTATTTAAAAGGATAGGGAACCAATAAGGTGAGAAAATGTCTTTTTAGAAACTGTAATAACATTATTGCACAACTTGTTTTCTTGAACTTTTAAGTTCTCACTTATCAATTAAAAATATGAATATGTGCTGTGAAAAGTTCCGGCGAAATTTTAATTTCACCTGTAAACCACGTCTAACATATGTTTATTACATCGGATCGATATCTACCTATATGACTATATATCGATAACGTATTACAATAACGTGTGCAAATAATATATTCCAGCTATATTATTTAGAAAACCAGACCACGTATAAGGTACATTTATCTTAGAAGCGGGAGAAAAATGCTGGTGCTTGCATAACTTGATGGCTTAAGGACTCAAAACATCAAGGGGTGGGGTGTAAAGGATTGTCTAATAATAAATCGACTCGCTTCATAGACAGCGAGAAAATAGGCCTGGCCGGGGTGGCTGCGCTGATATACCTCTGAATTTTCAAATCTACACGTGTGTTCTGATATAGAGTCGAACCGATGTATTCAAAGTGGAATCTTATATATGTACATAATAAACAATGGGAAAAACAAAACTAGTGTATGTGTGAAAACATAATGCGTTATCCTTTCTCAAATATAGCACGCGTGTAAAAGAAAGAAATAAAAATTAATATTTCTTTAATCTAGAACTCAACACCACGACCACCACTACCACCATTAAAACCACCTCTACACAACTCTCGTCCGTCGTTCATGGTCTGAGTTTGTATCTTCTGCAGTGGATTTAAATTCCATTTCCATTTCCATATATTATACTTAAATATATCGTTTTTTATGTATTTCTCTTTTTTTGTATAAATATCAACATAATCGCTTTCTTCCAGTGGTGAACTTTCGTCCTATCTATACCTCATCGTTTCCGTCATCGGATATGCGGGAATACCGATAATGGATTGTTTCGTTTCGTCGAAAAATAATAAATAAGTAATTCCACCCCGCCTGCCCGGCTTGTAGGGATAAAATGAGAAGTTTTTTAATGTAAAAATGTCGGTGGCGTAGGGGTGGGATATTGCTAAGACTTTGAAGCACCAAAAATCACCTCTTGATCCAAAAAGACACTTAATTAGCCGCACATAAACTGACTTGAATTAACGATGACAATAGCAGTGAAGGCAATAGTCCCTTACTTCAAAGTTTGATCGACCACTTTCACTCAAATGTTTATCGGTTATTTTACAATACTGTTTGTTTGCACACGTATCCTCCGCCACGCGCACTCATCTTAATTAAAATCGAACACCCTGTGATGTCCGATTATGATGGATCTGAAATGATGAAATTAATACCAATCGAAAACAGAGGACTTTAAGTTATTCCATATTATGTACACCATATACAATATAACTAAATGTATAATGTATATGTTGTACCTATTGGCTATTTGGTACTTATAATCTGCATAATATTTTTATAATATATTGACATTACTATAATAAATTTGTTTGTAGAATTTTCGGACCAACCTTATAACAGTATTTATTAAAATTATTTTAATTGTAGATCCGGTACTGTTAAAATATAATATATAACATGTGCTATGAAGAATATTTGAAAAAATGTAATTAAGTAATAAAGTAAATTTCAAAACTATTTATGTATAATAAAGCTCATAATTTCCAGTACTTACCTGTATTTAAACTAATTAAATAATTTATTTGTTACTTGATGTCTAAAACTAGATAATTTACAATACAGGTAAGATCAATCACTATTTACTATTTAGAGTGTGTACCTACTTAATATTAAATACGAAAAATGATAATTCGGAATAAAAGGTCTTTAGCTGAATGTATAATATATAATAGGCAAGGCATATAACCATTGGAAAAAACCTTGTCAATTTTATCCATCGTCGTTTCATTATGAATAGAACACACGTGTTTATCACCAATTCTGCACTTTTAGACATACACAATAGTATCCACTCATTTAACTTATTTCCAATATTTAAAGTTTATCTTTTTTCGTCTTGTAGCAAGTATTACTCATACTTATCGCCCGACCATACAATACATGTCACTCAGTGAATAAATTCACCTAGACATCCCATTTCCGTTATTTTCTTTCTTTATCCTTGCTTTTATTCTAACGTCTGTAGGGTAGTACTTTTTTTTATTTGGTCTTCGAAAAGGATTATCTTACCAAGATGACAGGTAAACATTTAAACCAAACATTTTACCGGAAATACAATTAAAGTTTTCTTTTAAATTAATATTATACATAGTATATTATACATGTGCTTAAAAAGCACATTGATTTCATTATTTTATTTTATTTTGAATTGTAAACATTATTCAACAAAAGTACATTAAGCTTTTAGTTTATGTTGAAATCATAAGTATATACCTATGTAACAGTCAGTGAGTGTATACAGGTAAACTTTCAAAATTTAAACACGCACTAAAAATTAACAATTTATTACTATTTTTGAGATTTGACTATACACTCCTTCATATTTTTAAAGAACCATGAACGATGTCGTAAAATAAGTTCTCCGAGTTATACAAAACTGATTACTCACGCTAGGAAGTAGGTAAATTTATTTTAAGTTACTTAATAAAAATGACTTTCGATGATTGACGTTATCAGAATTTAACACTTATTGTCGTGAAAAAAATATACTTTTGCTCAAATCCCTACCAAATAACCTGTCAAAAAAAAATTACTTGTCCCTACTAAATATAGTTATTTTTTTTTTTTTTAGAAAATTAGAAATATTCAGAATATATTTTTCAAATCTTTTATGATTAATTGATAAAAATGTAAGGCAACAAAAATCAAAATTATTTAAGATTTTCAATTTTTCATCAAATATCCTTTGTTATAATATATTTCAATATTATAAACAACAAGTATTTGCAGAACAATGCAATATCTTATATCCGTAGACAATATTACAAAATGCGTATTTAAATGTATATTATTATTCTCGTTGAATCCGCATTTGATCATTATTCTACACCAGTAAACAAATTGCCTGTCTAAAAAGTTCATTTCAAGTTGATGTCAAGATCTTAGGGAAATTATATCGTATTACAATTTAAAGACTATTATTATGTATGTTTTCGAAGGAATCTTATATCAAATGTATTTGCAAATGTGAAAATTATGATTTGCAATATTGTAATTAATACGTATTTCAATTTTATAATTACTTATTCTTTGGGCGTTGAGAGGTATTATATTATCATATTATACAATATTCATCAGTTTTATCAATTTGTTAATAAAATAAAGGCATTTTAAATTTTAAATCCAAAATTTGATTGTTTACCTTCACATACTATATTTCTTAAAAATAAAATAAGAAAAATGTTTCAGCGAACGATGGAAAAAAAATGTAATATTTTATTTTATTATATTTTTACCTACGCGTTTATAATATGACTCAACAAATGTCGCAGAAGTTCGTAGAAATATTTTTCTTAACCCAAATTAACTTTGAATAATGTGTTAGCTTTCTGATTTAGATTTACGACTTAAAACAACGAAATGGCTAAATAATAAATATCTCCACGGTCCCTTTGAAATTATCCCTAGAGATCGTTCTTAGCCGCGTCACCCCTATCCGGAAAAAAACTGTTTATTATTCGACGCGAACGATCGCGAGTTTTTCATCTTTATCCTTGGCAAAAACTTTGCACCATATTCGCTTAAAATTGTGTAGCGTTTATGAAATCTTCCGGCTTAAAAAAAGAAAAAAAGAAACGTGTACCTATTTTATTCTCTAGATGCACTTCAATACGGCGCAGCATTATTAAACCTTCGTGTACACATATTCGTTCTCATAAGGTTCAAAGGCGCGTCAGTGTCTTTTACATTTTTTAATAATTATTTGTCTCGCGCAAAGATTTAAAAACTCTTGTGCGCTCGCGGTGCTCATACTTATATGTATATATTATATACCTAACAATATTTGTTTTTTTCCAAACTACCGGCTATAATACTCATGCATCGAGAAAAAGGTTAACCCGTGTCAAAATGTTTTATAATTTTGCGATTAGATTGCGTAAACAAAAAACGTAGTCGTATCATAATATATACTGAAGTGTTCACGTACCTACGCACCAAAATTGTGTGGTCAAACCAGAGCATAAGAATTATTGATAGCTTTGCTGGGTATGGCGACGACCACGATGACGCCGATACCTAATATTAATTTCATATGTCTAACCGAAGGGGGGGGACAAAAAATTTAATAAAATATATGAATCGGCTTCTTACCGTCGAGCGCAATCGTGCACGAGTAGAACAAGGAGTACAGTCCCAGGAGCACCTTGGTGGTCACCGGTGGCCGGACCATGGCTGAAGTCGGCGGCCTCGGAAGTCCGGAAGGCGGCCAAGATGATGCTCTCCGGAGTCCGGACAAGAGTGTCGGCCGGCGGGTCGTCTCGCTCGGCTTCGGCGGCGGTGGCGATGTGTGCGTAATATGGCTGTCGACGGCGACCGAGTGCGTCGTCGGCGTCGGTGGCGGCGACTGCCGTCGTAGGCTGATACGACGACGGCGGCGGAGGGATGGGATCCCGCCGCCGCCACCGCCGGCTCGGTCCGGTGTCCACGTGGTGCGCGCCGCCCGAAATTCACCACCCTCGCCACCGCGGCTGCCGTCGACGTTTGCCGCATGCCTTGTGTGTTTACAACCCTCCATCCCCTCAGCCCGCCCACCGAACACACACGTCCGGAAAACGAGAATAAAATTCGAACGTGATCATTTTTTCTAGGTATTACTACAGTTTAAGCATACGGCTTTGAGATGGTAAATAATAGTGCACATCGAAGTACGATTTTTTCGCGTAACCTTATATCATTGAGGTAAGCATATTATCGGACTCGGCCGCTGCGTAAGATTTTGTTCCGGTGGCGAGTTCAAGACTGGCAAAGCTATAATTATTTCATATGTTATTTCAGAAACATCAAAAGCAATTTTTTTTAATATAATTAATTTAAAATAATTTCTTGGTAAACAAGACTCCGGCCCTCTCAGCGCACACCGTGTGTTTTAATATCACCTATAGTAGGATTATGTGTTTTGTTCGTCACATAATACTATAATAGCAGTAGGTACCTATTGGGGTTTTGATGCAACCTTCCGGTTCCTACTCCCCTTCTTGTGTGTATTCTCGTACGTGGTCGACGAACAACGTCGATTGTTGTACTTTTTGTTTTACAACTGTTGAAGCGGAAACGCGACGACTACCAGAGTATTGGTTTGCACCAACCACCTAGGGTGCAATTCGGTATTCAATGGTTTTCTTAATAAGTTGAATATCTATAAGATTAAAAAATAATAATATATAAATGTATTCGTATTTGGCAAAATAAAAACCTGGGAAAATATAATAGGCCCCTATACCCCCCTATGGGCCCTATTTGAACCTGAACTACCACGAATATTAAGTGATGTAATTATTAACGATATATAAGTCCTTATTTTTTAAGAAGGTGACCATTTTAATGATGGAAATATAAATATGATGAAATTATTTATTCTAAAGAGTGAGCGAGAAATAGCTTTTGGTTATTTAAAAATAATTTAAATAAAAAATATTTTCTTAATTTATTCTTTTTGAAGGTAGTCAAAAAATGAATACATTATTTGCAGCTACAACATTTAGATTAAACGACTGATGTTGTATACTATATACCTAAGCTATATGACTTCTTTGACCGCACTAATTTTCAACAAAATCTTGACCATTTAGTTAAATTAAACTTCAATCAAAATTAAATAATTTAATTAAATAAATGCCATTAATAAATTAATAAATTATACATAGAAAACGAGAATTACAAGACATTCAACTAGCATTATTCTTTAAACTATGTACTGTATCTTGAATTTTATTACATTTGTACTACAGTAAAACCTCTAAATATCCTGGTCATCTCGGTTTCTGAAACTTTTTTGGCTATTCGGAGGTGTTTACTCTTCAGAGTGTTCAGTTTGAAGAAAGTTTGTCGTTTGATTAAGACAAAAAAAACGTTCGCTATTTGGAAGTGTCCGCTATATAGAGGTTTCCGTAACGGTGCTTCAGAGAATTTCACTGTACTATTATTTATTTTGTATAAGATATAAACACAATAGTTAAAAATTATAAAATATAGTTTTAGTCTATTAATTATGCAATACATGTTGCCATTGAAATAAATAGTATTGTGAAGGTTTATTTGCATGGCTTCTCCCATAAAACATTTTTAATTATGCTGTTTAACCCCTTCACGTTTTCAACAATGTGTAATATCGTTGATCTCAAGCACTCGTCAAATTTGATACCTTTTTTATGTGTAGGACGTAGGTACACGTTACGATAACACCCAAAGGGCTTTAAAAATAACAATTATTCTACAGTGAGGGTGATTACGAACTGGCGTTAACGTGAAGTTGTTTGACTTTCTTCGACTACGATGACTTAACTCACAAGACACAACCGATCGAATAGTCCCACATGCAACAGCAATGGACCTCGAGTCTTTTAAATTACACCAGTGATGTAGATTTACGACATATTTCGAGTTCTTTTTACTACCACAAAAGCTCAGTCTTTGAGTATACATTTATAGTATTAGTATGTACCAGTTACGTACAAATGTCCAATAAAATATAATAAAAAAATTAAAAATAATAATATAACAATTACATTATTTATACCAGACTATCCGTATAAAATAATAAGGGAAGTAGCACAATTTAATAAAATAATACCATTTCGTTGTAATTGGTTTATGCACATTTAAGGTTTTGAATAAAATGACCCTTTAATCAAATTTGTTTGTCCAGCATTATGTTCTATATCCATTCCTAGGACTGATAGGAAAACCACGTTAAATAAATACCACAGAGGTATAGATTTGCTGTGATAAACTGGTTAAATTGTATCAAATATCCAATAGTTGTAAAAACGTAAACATATTTTATACAATGAAACTAATTTAGCAATTAAAAACTTAACTGCCTATATTATTTTATATTTTATGTGAATTTTATAGCTTAAATAATATAGAACATTAAAGAATATAACCAAGCTTAATTAATAATTATAAGGTATAGACTGTAATTAGTGCGACCACTACAACCGCACATTTTCGTCTCATGCGTGATGCTATGGTGTGTCTGTAAATATATTGCATTAAACATAGGTACCTACGCGCACTTAGTACTTACGATAGGTAAACCTACGCCAAATGCCCATAAATTAAATCAATTACCTTTGAATAGTTTAAATTTATTTATTTAAGATTTCATCTTCAATCCATATATTTATGAAGTGTTGAGAAATAGTGAATGAAAACTTTGTTCTTAATTATAATATTTTATAAAGTGGTATAATTAAGTATTTGTATAGCATTATGTGTAGATTTTCTCCATTCTAACATCAGTTATTTTGTAGAGACTTATAGTACAACATAATATTTTTATTATTGATTTTTTTCTATCTGTAACATTACCTGTGTATCAAGTTGCTATAAGCTGATGTTATAATTTGTTTATTATAAATGTGGGTTACTATAGGATAGAGTGTAAAAATACGTAGGTAGTTAAGGTATAATGTAGGTACCTATACCGATACCACGGGGCACACGAATTAAGATAACATTAAAAATACACAACAAGTGTTTATTACCAACAAATTACTATTTTTAAATTAATATTCTTCTCTCGACACACTGTGCAAACAAGTAAATATTTGAATAACTTTATAACTTGTAAATTAAAACTTACAGCCATTTTGTAGAAACAATATACGTATAATATATTATTCACTATTCAGATAGTAGATAGCAAGGGCAGTGTAAGAATATCAGTTCAAATTGTTTATGACTTGTGTTGAATTGATAACTATTATTGTTACCTACTAGTAATTGAAGGTGCAACTTATAAGTCTTATTTATTTGGTTAGCGCATGACTTTTTACTCAAAAGTATTCGTAATGTAAATTGTTTCAACTTAGAGTACTTCCATATCAATATCATTATACATAGTACACGTATACTGTATACATCTGGATTGCTAGTTTGGTAGTATTCTACAAAAGTCAAGACGACTTTTTGAAATCCAAATTCCCAGAAATATAATATAAAATAAAATATATATTATCTACATTCTACCTATATTCTAATAATAATTGAAAACTTAATATTATTTTCTCTTTGTTTGTATTAACAGCAAAAACAGTAAAGCTATACATTTTCATACACTTCATACTGTCAATAATTTGTTATTTGCTTTAATTCGTATCAACAGTCAACTCGTACAATATTATGTATATAAAATATATAGTTAATAATAATAAATGTACAAAATACATACTTTATTAATAGTATAATAGTTAAGTATTTAATATATTTTGTCGAATTTTAAACTTGACATTTTTATTCTTAAAGAATCGTATTCATATTCTAGTAAAATTAAACTACACATTATTAAAATGTAGAGCCAATAAGTTATTAGTATCAAACAATCCATACAAAACTCATCCATATCATAAATGTTATGACTTGTGACTTTGTCGGGTTTTTATATATTCTCGTCAAATAGATTTATAAGAAATATAAAATAATAATTTTGTCACTCATATGATCAGAATGAATTATTTACATTTTATGAACTTGTAAATAACAGTGAAGGGAATATTGAAGAGCTTCTTAGAAAACTTATTTATCATAATGAGTAATGACAGTGCGACGGTACGTGAGATAATTTGTTGAGAAGGGTGGCGGTCTTCCGGGAATTAGAGCAACGACGAAGAGTGTAAACTATTATTAATCATTTTCTTTTACTAACATTTTTTTAATTTCAATAGTTCAAAAGCTAACAACTAACAAGTAACAATCATAAAATTAAAGGTCGTTCAAACGGAAAAAATGTAAATCTTAATTAAGCATATTAACTGTAAATGTTAAATTAAACTTGTTTTATGATAAACCATTTAAATTACTACAAAAACAGACAAAAATGAAACCACCATCTAAGGCTAATAATTGTCTACAAAGATCTTCTTTTATAACAATTAAGTAGTAACTCATAATATAATAATATATTATAATGTATGTTATATTATAATATTTAGGTATAATTTATATATATAATATCTTTATGAAAATATTTTGATAATAATATAATATGATGGTATTTCGTATTTCTTTATATCTTGTATAATATTACCTTTAGGCTTTATGTTTAATGACAATGTTTAAATTATTATTGATAAATTGAAAATATTAATATTATTATATAATATTAAATCTTTAAGAATGGTTCGTGTATATATTGAGTAGGTACTGTTCGTATTTATTATTTTTAAACAATGACAATTTATTGACAATTTTTGTGAGACCCGTATAGCGGCGTAGCTTGCGGTAAATAATAAACTTGTTAAAAATATGTGACACTCGGATATAATATTTGTACTTAGGCATGGTATAATAATAATATGTGGGCTTATATTATGGACCGACTAAAATGCAATTCTACTACCCTCTTATATTTTAGGGTTAGGCTTAATTGAACTTTCCCTTGCACTATAAGACTAGCTGATATACAAGCTACACCCAAGTACGCGCGTATATCTACCCTATTGTTGGCCCGTTCTACGAGATTTTTAGATTTATATCGAGTTGTTATTATTTTTTTTTTTCGCGGCGTTCCCTACTGGGCCGGCATATGGCCACGTCCTACGAGTTAATTTTGTTTCGCAATCAAAAGTGACGGCGGTGTTATAAATCGTACGTATGAGCTCGACTGGAAGGGTTCCTATACACAGCAATGTTCGGACGACGCAAGACTACGACAATGCCGCGCGCACAAATGCATTCAATATTATATGGTAGGGTCGCCGCGGCAATGTCTTCTTTTCAACTTACTCCGATAAAATCCAAAAGATACCATGCACCCTCGAAAAGATTAAAAAAAAAAAAAAAAGCGTCGTATAATAATAGGTCTCAATATTTTGATGATAAGGGTACATATTATATAATATATATATACACGCGCGAATATAATATACATATATGCAGCTGAATAATGGGGTGCAATCAGTCTGCAACCACAAAAAGCTGACAACGGCATTATAACCTTACCCACTCGCATATATATTCAAAATAGTACATTTGAAACGCGTAAATAACACATGATCACGTTTGATTTGTATTGATTTGCAGTCCTCATACTTCCAACGCGATTTTTTTTTTTAACTATGAAACACGTAATACAAATTACTATTTATTTACAACTTAAAAATCGGTCACAAAACAATATATTATATTTTTTAATATGTCTTCGAACTACGCAAATATGCAAAATCATAATATAGAGGATAAAATATTATTATAATAATCGATTTGATCATCAACGTTCGATCAGTTTTTCTATTCATCTATTATTTAACTATGTAAATTTTTTTAAACATAAAAATACGCATATAATACACGTATCATATTACACTGTCTGTGTATATTCAACAATTCAACACTTCTTTTTTTTATATAATTCAATTGTTTTTGTTTATATATACCTAGCTAAAAATAATATAAAACCTATTTCCTTTCATATTTGGTGACACTCATTCTTCCGTATGGTTAGCACAAAGTACTCAAAAAAATTCCTTGTAATATACCCCTTCGAAATTGCGCTGCGAATAACATCTCCTCGTTTGATAGTGACACACACCATTTTATTCCCTTGGCGGCTGTTTCCTCCGCGTAAAATTAAACAACAAAAGGTCTTCTTTGTCTGGGTCCTTTTTTTTTGGTCTTCATTCAAATTGACAATCGTTTATCATTTCAGTTACCCCAACATCGGGTTTTAGAGTCATACACACACGGAGATATTCTAAAAATGGTACGATTTTTATTCAATTCATTTTACAAAGGACTTTGTAACAAACTTAATTATTTTATGTAGGTTCTGTATCAGGTTCCAAACATTCAAACGGTAAACATTTAAGTAAAAAAAATGTAATTAAAATTAATTTCAATCTAAAATATTCTACATAATATGATTTTCTGAGAACAAAACATTTTTCAAACTACAGAATTCAAGTCAATTTGTATAAATCTATTTATTATTTGTTTTGAAAATGAGCCAAAGTCAATGTATATTGAGTATTTAGAAATGTATTTACATCGTACATGAGGTACAAATACAAAGTATTAATTCAATCATGTTTTAGAAACTTTTTTATAAATATTTATGTTTTATTATTAACAAAAATTATCTTCTCTAATATCAATTTACACTTCGTATTACCAAAACAATATAAATAGTAGTTAGTCGTTATTGTTTAAGAGGCAACATTTAAGCAATTTTTAATCTCATCGCTACTGCCCGAGATCTATGTGTTGGTCGTAAATGATTATTAGTGTGAGAGTGGCTTAGGTTAGGTTTAATATGTGGGCGAACATGGCGACTATGTTCCATCAAAGGTACTAATATTTGTGTATTTACGCAACAGTGAATAATGCCAATAAGTTGGCTAAAATGAATATACTTCCAGTAGGTAATACAATTGTAATTTTGAAAAATAATTTGAATTTGATAGCTTTTTCTCTATGGGTTTTTAGGAAATAAATTGTTGACATTTTGAAAGTTTATATAATTTGGTCCCAACTCGTACTTCATTTCTCAAAAATATATGCACATTAAACGGCCAACAAGAGAAAAAAAAATTGAAAACATTTTTACTAAAAAACATAAAAAAAAGGGGCTAGTGTGAGTTGTGATTTCATATTTTTTTTCGTTATCATTATTTGATTACTAGAAGTTCGTTTACTTTTCGACAGCTTATTGGTTAAAATTCATGAAAAATCTAATCACTTAAAACCTCTTTAAAGCGTATTAAAAAACTATTAATATTATTAATTATAATTATGTTAAAACCAACTCATATTTTATTTTCCACGTAATCTGTGATTTTTAAAAAACAACAGGTATGGAAATATATTTATAAAAAATATAGAACATACATTTAGAATAAATCAAACCACATCTATCATTAATAAAATATTTAATAAACAAATTAATCAAATTTCTGGGTTTATTATTGCCAATTTGTCTACGTTATTTATAAGAGAATAAAATCATAACATATTTTATATTTATGTAATAAATCTTATTTAAAAAAACCCACAAAATATTCATATTTTAAGCTTTAAAATGTAAATTTCATTAGAATATACTTTTAAAAAAATAAATTAATATAAAAACATATAAAACATAATATGTTTATATGGTTATATTATAACCTATTATATCATTTAAACTTTTCTGAAAATGAATTCTCTGGAAATAATGTACTGTTATTTTTTCTAATGAATTAGTTTTAATTTTCGATTACCCACTTGGCCACTTACTTTTTAACTAACGTTACATTCCATTCGATAAAACCAATTAGAAATCTACACGCAAGTTTCACAAGAGAATTTCTGAAGGGATAAAAACGCAAATGAAAAATTAAAATAATATTATTAACATTACCTACATCAATTTATAAGATAATTACATAAATAAGTTTCTGGGTATTTCAAAGCACACGGAGTACTATGAGTACAACAAGCTGTTCCAAAGGCTTATACAAATTGTGGAAATTGAACGAACGGACCGCGCTGACTTTCGTATAAACGTTCACGTATCACTTTCATCCCAAAGTTATCTAAAATTCATTACCCTCAAAGTCTGAATTATGAATTAACGTCACACCTGAGGGTCTACTGTCGTCAGTTACTCAGATGCATTTAGTTAGTAATGTTATTATTACCTCGTGATAGAAAACTTTGTTCGTGCGGTAGTATCTTTTGAATGCGTCAATTTACGCGGATATTAAACACGCGTACATTGCTGGCAAATTATTAACATTCGAAGGTATGAAATTTAATTTAATATCGTAAAAGTAAATAGGTAGGTAATGACTGTGTATAGTGTAGGTACACACAACAGCGTATATACTACAGTCGTACAAATATTAAGACAATTTATTATACTATTTAATATAATCAATAGTAACATTATATTAAGTTGTTCCGTACTTGTGTCAGTGCCAGACAAGTATATTTTATATTTGAATTATAATTCAATGATTAATAATTGGAAATGGTTGGAGCTTAGTTGAATATAATGTTTACAAGATATCTTTCAAATATAATACTTATGACTATATAAAGTCAGGATCTTTATGTTTTCATATTCCTTTATAATATACCAACATTTTGATTGTAGGTACTAGGTATGCAAGTTATCGGAGGTTATAGTAATCTGGACTACTTTTTCCATACTTATAATTCACAAAAAAAACATAATTTTTCATGTTTAATACTGAATCGTAGATACTATACGTATTTATCAGAGTGAAGAATATTTAAAAAAATGTGTTTTGAAATAAGTAAAAAGTTTGTTTTCTTTTTCATTTTTCTGTAAAAAATACTTAAAATATTAATTAGTATAATAATACAATCTATTAATAAATTTACAAAAAAATAAAAAATAAAAATGTCTTTATGCGCGTTATGCAGATTATGCGTTTTCAAACTTTTTATTCCGTTTAATTTAAAAAAATAATTGCACGTGTAAAACCAACTCTTTTTAAGAATCAATGCATGACTACTGAAGTAAAAATGTGGTAAGATTATATTTCGTTCTAGTTCAGAGTAAAAATTATGATTAAGTATAAGTACGTTATTATAAAAATATGAACGTACCTATAGGTATGTGTAAGAGCTAATTTAAAAATAAAATTCAGTCATGTTCCGTCTAATAATTATTTTCTTTAAATCATCGATTAGGCAATATTAAATGGATAAATCTTTACTAACATATAAAATAAATATTTAAGTACTAAGCCACAATAGCTTATAAGTTGGAACAAAAACTTATATATATAATTAAGAACATGCGTAATATTTTAATTTAACCTATATAATATAACATGTCATTAAGATAGTGTGCATTGTTATTGGGCCTGGGTAATTTTAACTTGATTGTTAATTAAATTTTTTGTTTTAACTTTTAAAAAATATTTGATGAAATGTTGACCATAATGCTTATGATATTCTCAAATGCACATCCTTCGTCGTTCTAACTAAACACTGAAACGTTTCCCCAACTTAAAGGAATCAAATTATTTATAGTAGACGGAAATGTAAGTATTGCTTCTATATCCACCGCCTCCATTAAACCTAAATTTAGTGATGTAATATCACTAATATCCAATTATCTCTCACTCCCCGCAAATCAATGGATTAGGGAGGTTATTGGAGGAAATTGGAATCAACGAGGAAATTATACAAAAATAATGTCATAACTCGTAATGAATATTTTGGTAGCCACCAATCTTGTACAATTCATACAGTGACTAACGACTTTTTATTTACCGTTCTCCTGCTGTGCTGACTGCAAATGTCTCAGAGACATTTTCAACGGAAATAAAATATCGAAATGTTTTTGAATTTATGTAATGTGTTTAAAATATTTTATTTATAATTGTATTCAATTAATTATTTTACTAACCAGTATACCTACATATTATACGTTGTAATTAATACGTCGTCAAAAAATGTTAACAGACACTTAATATTATTTAATATTTATGTGCAATAATAGCATACACTATTGATATTATACACATAACATCAAATTGAAGTGGTCCAAAATGGGCATTTACTCAAATCGACCTCAACAGGAAATTTATTAACAGCATCTATTTCCAGGGATAGTTAATGATATATTATATTTTAGATTTTCAACTGCATCGATTTTACGGCAATGTTTGACTTCTGACAAAATGCTTCAATTTTCTATTTTTGCGGTTGGTTTCTGGTAGCAAATTGAATACAGTTAGTATATTGTGTGGTAAAAATAATAAAGTTTCTTGTACTTTTAAAAACAACTGGGAATAAATTAGCAATAATAACTGTTTCGAAAAAATCGATTTTATTTTGTTTGGTGCAAAATTCAATTTTTTTTTCATATAAATATCGATAAAAAATGTATGCTGGGTCAAAAACCTTGTAAACTTAGTTTCAAGTTGTTCATGTACCAATAACAAAATATTGAAAATACATATTCGCAATACTTTTTATACAGATTTAAAGATTGCATTTAAACGAAATTCGTCAAAACCACGAAAATCTGCTAATATGTAAGTTTGTAGTTATAAATTTATAAAATTGTCAATTTTTATAGTTAAAGAATGAAACTTTAATTCATGATTTCTCAGAAATAGTTCAAACTACAATAACCAACAAACCTAAAAAAAATGCATATAATTACAATTTTTTTTATAGAAATGTAAAGCTAAAATTTAGAAAAATTAGTTATTAAACGAAAATAACAATTTTAGTTATATTGTTGTAATTATTTAAAAATATTATTTTTAATGTATATTTTTATATTTTAATTTTATACACATAAATACATAATGACACTTTCAAATGCAATGTTTTTGGTCAAAACTAATTTTATTCAACCTGCCGTTTTACACTATTTACCAATGTCTAATAGTACCTAATCTATAATATAAATAAGTAATAGCAGTATATAATTAAATTATAAAACATAATATTATATAGTACCTATATAATGTTATAATATATAGCGTATCGTCGATGAGCGACTAATACCTCGTATCTCAAAAAAATTAGATTTTGCGATTTATACATAAAAAAAAAGTGGGAAAAAAGAACACATGATTTCATAATAATATTAATAGTAATAATCTCCAAGGAGATTAAAGTCTTTATTATAATTTTGAGGTAACTTGATTAAATGTTATCAGTGTTCATGTTTTTGTCTCTCCTGAACATTATACTTTTTTGGAACGAGGTATTAGTCGCCCGTCTACGATATATTATAATATGAGCTGATCCCGCACAATTTGTTGCCCGTAAAAAATTACAATTTTTAAAAAATTGTGTTTGTTCAACTCTATTTGGGTGCAAAAGAGCCTCCCTGTTAGGCAATCCTACTACGTCAGATCGCAAACAATGTGCGACAGCATATCAGGTAGGCAATGTGCGAAAATTTTATGTAATGATTGCATCTGATCTGTCCAATTGCAACAAAATAATAAATACTAATTTCTACTAGTTATTACCAATAGCAACCATTTATAAGCACAAATTTCCACAAAAATCCCCGTTTGAGAGTTTGAGCACCTACCCAGGTTGGACCTATTAGGTAATAAATACTCCATGACCTATTCTCATACCTATCAAATAAACAAATTTTTTTTTATTTATATCAGTCAAGCTGTTTTGAAAAAGTTTGACCACTAACACTGTGCCACGAGATTTGTATATATTAGTTAGAAAGGTATATTATATTCTATAGGACCGTCTAATGATCATAAAAAAATTATTAAAAAGCAGAAAACTTTATCATGTCTAGAAAATAATGAAACAAATATTTAGTGAAAATATCAAGTGTCTACAGTTATACCTTTCAATCACAATTAAAAAACAAATAAATATCGTGTAAATATTCCCATTTTCCCGCAGGGTTTTATTAGTTTTTTCAAATAGGAAAACTATTTTCTTAATAACTAATTAAGAAAAGTGCCCAGCATTTCATATTGTTGACAACCCAGTAAGCCAATAATTATCAATTTTCTACCAGAAACCGTTCTTAATATTAAAGATTGAAGCAAATTTTCTGTTCCAAAACGTGATGACAGACACACAAAAAAATCCATATACCTACCTATCTACTTTATATAAAACCAATTCATTACCTAGTCGCTCTGTTCAGAATCTAAAAATCCAATAAATTTATAGAAATTTAAATATTCCGATATATTTAACTGTCAAAGTAAAAAGAATAATTTTGTAGATGGTGAAGTACCTATTCAAACTTTTTTTTATAGACTGGGACACATGGGTATACAGGTATTCTGCCCTCTCGAAATCTACCTGTTTTTTATAGAACTTATACAGACTTACATATTTTGAGTCCAACACATATTTTTTTATCGTTTCTGGATTAACTTCTGTACAGAACCACACGGGACCCAGATCCATACCATTATCTTCTAAAATGTGTAATCTGAGTTTGAATGAAAGTATATTATAATTTATAGCCAATAGGTAATTAAATTGAATACAATTATAGTAAATTTAATTCTTCAACGTCGTCATAATATACAATATCTCATTATTTTCAAAATTCATTATATAGATGATACCTAAATAAATATATTATTATATAATTATACTTATATTATAGGTACCTTGGTACCTACTTTAAAAAAGATATACCATAATATTATATGTATCTATTCTACTTATCATCTAAAATAGAATATTTTTATAAACAATTTCGTACTACCTAGATTAAAAAGAAAACATAAACTTATTCTACTTATTAACTATTTTATTTGATACTACCTATCATAATATATTTTATATACCTGATATATTTAACGTAAATATAACAAATAACATTTAAAAAAAGTATGTAGGACAACCAGAATAGATTTTAGAGTTAGTTTAACTGTTAGTTAACACTACAAGTTAAGATAAGTGACGTTTTTTAAACAGTTTAACTTGAATGTGAAATGTCAATGTCAATGAAAATGTATTTAAGTAATGCAACATTTTTAAACGACGAAACGTGGTCACAGTCTTAACAATAATAATTATAAAAGGTGTCTTTGCAATGAATTATCCGGTCTACCACTACTGGTGCTGGTGTGTGTGTGTGTGTGTGTGTGCGCGTGTGTTGTACTCTACATGACACCCGTTGTCCCCGAACATTTAGAACGCCAGGAATATTTCCAATTCCAATTGTTTTGGTATAAAGGTAAACAAGACAGGCCCGATTCCGGACGTTCAAGGGGTGATAAATTAGTTCACATTATGCGGCACCAGATTACGGGCGACCAATATGAAGTTAATGACATCAATTTGATGGATGGTCGGAAAACGTCGCGGACAGCCGTAGAAAGATCTCTCTGCACGTATAAACGGCTTCCATTGTGATATTGGATTGCATTGTACTGGACTGCAAGTGCTGTTTCGACCAGCGGGAGAGGTCATCTGAGCAATAGTTTGCGAGGGGTGGTGTAAATGGAGATGAGCGTGTAAGGACATCGCCGGTCGCCGAGAAAACGTCGGGTCAAAGTACATTTGTAATCAATCAGTAGTCCTTTTTGGGTGGACGGCCCGAATCCGTGGAACCGGAGATTTGGAAAAACTTGAAGGGGAGGTACGAGCTCTAGGTGTTATTTCTTATCAAATCCCAGTCACGTCATTCGCACTACACCCCCGCAGGGCTGCAGCAAAACTGTGTGCGGTTTCATCAAAGTCGTTTTACTGTCTTCCGAAAGATCTTTCTTGACCCAACAATTAGAAAGGGATCGTTGTTGTGCTATTTGAAAGTAATTAAACCCAGCAATATCGTTTATGTTTCTCTAGACTTTATAGAACTTACTAAGACTATAATATGTATAGTAACACTGTGAGTTGTGAGCACTTGTGACAGTCTTTAAAAAATAGCTAATATGTAGATGTGTTTAATGATTATTGTATATTACATACTCTTATAGATATGTATGTAATATCTAAAATATAGGTATAACACAAGCCGTATAT
Organism: Nasonovia ribisnigri; assembly: GCA_027563435.1. Taxonomy (NCBI): domain Eukaryota; kingdom Metazoa; phylum Arthropoda; class Insecta; order Hemiptera; family Aphididae; genus Nasonovia; species Nasonovia ribisnigri. Next base: position 65,019 of record JANEHU010002290.1, on the reverse strand, counting down.
AATATATTATATTTTAATGTGAGCACTATAGTTATTTTTATTTATCTTATTAAACATTTTTTTATGTCACTAATTTTTAATATTTTTTCTAACCTATTTAAATCGATGTATTATTATTTAAAAAACGATGACAATTTTTGGTTTTTAAATAAATAATCATATAAGGTTGCTAAAGCAAATGTTTCTTTGTAGCTTGTATGTTCTGTTATTTTTATTTTTATTTTTTCGAAAATACATTCCTCACATCGCTCAATATCTATTATGTCAATCCTAATTTACTATATGTCTTAGATAAAGTGAAATGACAATTTGAAAAATATATATATATTATAATATATAATATACAGAGGTCGGTATGTCAAAGTCAAATGCAAATAATATGTGTACCTAATGCGTATAGGTACTGTAACTACTAAATATTATTGATCTATTCAATATATAACTGTACTCTATGAAATGTTGATTTTAGAAAATTCTATGCAAGGTTAAGAGATAAAATAAAAATTCAAAAATAATTTGCTTATAAACCTTGTAATAAATAAAATTAGTCTCAAAAATGTATTCTATTTTAATTTACTTTAATGATTAACGTTTTCCGATAAATTTATTTATAGATGTTCGAAGTTTATACATTGCAACTTTCAATTTATTATATTAAAATATAATATATGATTGTTATGTTGATTATTATACTGTTATAAAATCATAAATTGTTGTGAATTATTAATACACCAAAAAATTGAAACAAATTTTAAATTTGTTTCATGGTATTAAAGAAGTCTTTACTCTTTAATACAAATAAACAATTCCATTAATTAGATAAAAATCTATTTGCTTAGTACCTAAATAAATTTGAACACGTAAATATAGCTTTAAATCTCACGTTAAAATGTAAAGTGCCCTCATTTCAGTGAATACAATTTATGTATAATATATAATTATTTGCACATTTAATATTATTTTCTGAGGGTTCCTCAGAGAAGACCAACATCCGCATGTGTAGCTGTGTAGGTATTCATGTTTTTTTATTTTATTTTAAAATACTATATAACTAAAAACATTATTCCACTTAAAAAATGTATCAGATATTATATTATTGAATTAAAAAGATTACAGACGAAAAATATTCTTTATTTTTTAAATTAAAAAAGTGTGTATTTTCGATGTATTTTTTCATAGTAAAAACAGCGTCAAGTCATGTTATAATATTGATAAAAATAAGAAAATTGTACTACATTTTTATTTAAATTATTGTGAAGTAATCTAATTAATGTATATTTTAGCGAAATCCGAACAAATTTCAATAGAACTAGAACTAAGAATATAATTAATTATAATTGTATATCATATTGTAATAATTATTAAATGGACGAAACGAGGGAGTTCAATACATTATTACTATTATTTGGTACTGGGCATGGCCGTATCCAGGATTCATTTTTTTTGGGGGGGGGGGGGTTCATTATAATATAAAACTACAACATCATTTTTATAAATTTTAATTTTATATAACCATATCATTGTTTAAGGTACCAATAATACAAGAATAAATTAACTTCATTATTCCAAATACATATAAGTTTTTATTTTTATTTATACTGTATTTAACAACATTTTTTTTATTAAATTTACAACAAACCAGAATTTTTTAAATTAACGTCATTCTCCTTGACTGTTTTGCAAACCGATTAGCACCTCTTCTGGATCAATTCCCTGTGTATTGACATTAATGCTAATCCGTTGAGACGAGTTTCACCAGTCGAGTTCCTAAGATACGTTTTCAATCTTTTTAAAGAAGAAAATGTTCTTTCTGGTGTCGCTGTTGACATAGGTATAGTGGCTAAGACTTGTAAAAGTTTCCATATGTTTGGAAACAAAAGTATGTTACAATTTTCAAGCCCTTCATTTGCTGTATCCACTTTGATTTCCATATTGAAAATTCAGCTTTGAAAACAGTAGGTTCTGTATAATAGTAGTAGAAACACTTACTAATTTTCGCCTTGTACAGTAATGTCAGGAGACAGGAATCCAAATGAAGAAATAATATGCCCGTCTACCAGTTAGAATTAAAAATTATCAACGAATAACGTCTTCTGATGAGTTACACAAACAAAATAGAAAAATACTAAAAATAGCGAAATTACACTTGTCACGAAACATTCATTCATTGTTGTGTCTATAAACCTCGGTTGACCATACGATTACGTCTCATATTTATTATAATTACATTCTATTTTTAATTTACGCGATGTTTAGGATTATCGAGGAAAGTCAATAAAAATATTTTTGGTACATTTCGGGGGGGGGTTTAAACCCTGAAAACCCCCCCTGAATACGGCCATGGTACTGGGTATGAGTAATGTATGTAGTTAGTCAACTTAACATAATCTAGATAATAAATGTAAGTTATGGCTATATTATTTATTATCATATTTTTTTTTAGTTTCATTCAGTTAAAAAGTTTGACGCAAATTGCATTGACGCTTTACTACAGTCGGTCGTTTGTGCTCCCATTTGACCAGGGTATCATAAGTCTATTTTATCTGCACTAAACCCAAAACAACATTATTATAACTGTCGACACGGTTCCTGCTCCACGGCGCATATAAATTACAAGGCATGGTGTTAAATAATAAAAATTAACCAAGACCTCTCGACTTACCAAAAGAGAATGATTATTTATATTCATTGTTCATCTATTTGCATTTAATATAATTAAGTAATAACACCGAAACCTAAAGTTGTGATTGTACTTATTTGACTGAATTTGTCGTAATTTCAGTAGAGCATTATTATGTTTCGATACTATTACGTATGATAATAAATTATTATATTCTAATGATTGATGAAAACATGATTTATTTACAAACTCGAGGTTACCGTCCTCCTAGATTCTAGAACATAATATAGTATAGGTAACATCATTTTAAATTAAGAACCTTTAAGTATTTCTCATATGAATATATAGTATTTAACACAGTTTTTATTCACTCATGTCGTAAATTACAACAAACAATAACCATACTCACAACAAAATATGACTATTGATTTAGAGTTATATTTTATTTTGGATACTTAAAATAAACCATATTATTAACATTTGAGTTTATAATAAAATAAATAATAAATAATATAGTAAATTGATAATCTCGAATAAAATTGTTTATATTTTCCCAAGAATGTAACATTTTAGATTCTGAGCGATGATCTAAGCGAAATTAATTTTACAATGATGTGTGTTTTTTTAATACATTTTTTAGATTCTGATCGGAGCGATGAATGTATTGATTTTATAATGATGTGTGTTTTTTTATTTTTTTTTTGTGTCTGTCATCACCTTTTAGGACAGTAAAAATGATTTAATTTTCTTCAATAGTACCTTTTCTGATAGGAAAGTGAATCTAGTTGGTACTTTGGAAATGTAGGTTAAACCTAAATATATATATGTATAAGTATATCAATTTTATTTAACATAATGTAATAGAATTATAAAAGCTCGTCATCGGAACACATTCGTAGATATGTTATCGCTGTTGACACAATTAAATTCATTTTTTGGTCTACCATCAGTACTAGGTGCAAGTTTCAAAGTACAATGCACAAGGTACAAGGTACCTAAGGTATTAAATTACTTTATTAGTAATAACATAAAAATTAAGTACCTATACCCAGTGCCGGATCAGCAAATGGATATATTTACCCAGGGGCTATTGAGTATATGAAAAATTAAAAAATAAGCTAAAAATATCTCATAAAATAAGTATACATTATAATATTACTAACTGATTCCGTGCACTTTGATGCCCGTAAAATATGACAACGTTAAAAAAAAACTTGTGATTATTCAACTCCTTTTGTGTTCAACTCGATGCAGTAAGTGAAACTCAGTAACCTTGGTAGGCAATCCGTCGGATTGCGGACAACGCCGATGAGTGGCTATATTTGTAAAAATTCGATTTGATGCATGCTTGTACCTAATCTGTCCGATTAACATTTGGTAACCAATAAAATAATAAATACTAATTTTCTACTAATTTTAGATTCTGAGCGGAGCGATGAATGTATTGATTTTACAATGATGTGTGTGTTTTTTTTAAATTTTTTTATCTTTGTGTCTGTCATCACCTTTTAGGACAGTAAAAATGATTAGATTTTCTTCAATAGTACCTTTTCTGATAGGAAAGTGAATCTAGTTGGTACTTTGCGGGGGTCAAAAGTTAAAATTTCCCAGTAGTTTTCAAAAGCGCTGTGAAAAACAAATGAAAAATTAAGTAAAAAACGGGAATTTTTACGGAAAACCAATTTTCGACAAAATCGATTTTGGTTTTTGGTATAACTCTAAAAAAAATTACCGTAGCGACATGAAATTTTGACTGAATGTTTATATAAGCATTTTCTGCACACCCTAGCATTTATATATTAATACAATATCAGTTGAAAAATATTAAAAATACATAGGCACACATTTTTTTTTATAAAGCATTTAAAGTTCGAATTTTGACAAAATTCATCAAAATCTCGAAAATTATAAATTATTGTAATTAAACAATTATAAAATGGTCAGTTTTTATAACTAAGGATTGAAAATTTAAAATAAAGATTCTAATAAATAGTACATATACTGTAAAAAAAAATCTAAAAAATATATAAACACAGTTAGTTTTTACAGACATTTTAAGTTTAAATTTGGACGAAATTACATATTAAAATCAATTTTAACGAGTAAAAGTATATATTATAATATGTTTCTAGCATCACTGATAATTTTAGGTTAATAATTAAATAATATGAATAATATAAATTCAACTTAGCAGCTACTGTAAAATAACAATATCAATATAATTTAAAATATCCTAGACTGACATACCGTCTCTGCTCAGAATCGTTTTTCGTATACAATGATATTATATCATTGAATTCAAATTTAATACTATCCATTACACGGTGATCTACTTGTAAACTACTGTACAGCGTAGCGACATCCACTTACCCGCTTTTTTAAAAATTAAAATGAGAGAAACAATTAAGTAATAAGTGTATGGTTTACTGTAAAATGTGCCTTTTTTTTAGGTTTTTCTATAGTATACTATTTATTTTCTATGAAATTAATATTTCTCAAACGATCTCTAAAAAGTAGAGAAAGTACCACCTGCGTCAAATCTTCGACGCATAGAAGGCTAACTTATACCGAAAAAAAGGTGTAGGTACCCATATATCAACTTAAAAATTACTTCACTGCAGTAAAACCAATACCTATCTTATTCCACTCAAATCTTACTCATCACTCATCACAGAAAACACGCAAAGACAGATTATTTATAACTCGTTTTATATTAGATTTAATTCTTAAACTATTTCACTGTTATCGTGTGATGTAATCATAATAAATATTTCATGAATTTTTTTCGTCTATTTTTGAGATTTTTAAATTATTTTTTTTTAATCAATATTTCATTTTATTATCTACTTATATGAATATTTAATTTTAACTTAACAGTAGTTGGTTAATATATATTATCATAAAATATCAGTGTCTGATACTAATAAATTCGGATATAACCATATTTACAAATAAGGATTATAATAAATTATACTGTATAATTATTTGAATTTTATGTAACTAGAAAAAAATGTCGTCCATAGACTATAATTATCTACCAAAGTATCAACATTGATTACTTCTAAAACAGTTTTCATAAAGTAAAGTCGGGCCTCGCTCTTCATAAATACACTTCTCAAGACGGTAAGTTATACTTACTCAAAGAGCAACTTTGGCAGTTAAAATGCCACTCATAGATAATGTGTTATAGTTATAGGCTATAAGAGTAGACACATACATTAACTTTTTGGCTCGATATATCTGTTAATTAGATACTTCAACCATAATAACTTACTATAACCACTAAACAACGTCTACTATCATCAGTAATCTGGCTGTATTATTATTGTATTTGTTATAAAGTAACACTTTGCTCCTATTTCCGCAAAGGATAAATCCAATTGACGCTAAAGATAATTGAATATTTTGAACCTCATTATAGTAGGTTGATGACATAATTCAATTTTGGAAAAGTGTCATAAATTAAGAAGTTTTAGTTTTATTGCCAAATAAAATAACATTATAAAAAAGTCACAAATATTAAATTATCACAAATTTCAATATTTTATCCAATTAAATAGGTAGGTATCTACCTACCTATTTAATATCATATACATAACCCGATGAACTGAATAATATTATGATGTACGGTAGTACAGTAAATTGTTACGTTTATCCTCGTATTCGGGAAACGAAAGTGATATTATGTAGTAATCTAAGTATTTTAGTTGATGGATGGTTTTAAATTTATTATAATTTAAATGATTATAATATTGCAATCAACGGAAAATATTACATTGTGTTAAAACAAAAACTAAGACACTGCTATAAGAAGTTTTATTAACAACAGAGACATCTTGTGTTGTATTTTCTGTGTACCACTACTTGAATGTTTAGCGGTGTACACGAGTATTTTATTACACATTCGAGAGAAAACGATAGATGTCGGTAGGTTAAAATAAACAAATGCACTTAGAAACATTTTTCAATTATAATTATCTATTTATTATTCTAGTACTTAGGGTATCTATTGCAGAAATTGGTTTTTTATTTATTCCATTAATTATAATGATCTGCAGGACATCGTTTCACGCATTCACTTAAGTATCAGTAATCTATTGAAATATGAAGACGAAAATGTAATTATGATACATGTATCAGTATTTACTTTATAAAAAAACAAAGGCACCAAAAATATGTGATTTTTATTTTGAATATTAATAGAAACTAATATTGTTAAAATACTATATTAATGCTATATTAATATTATCTATAGCATTATAATAATTCAAGATTCAAGAATATATATTTCAAGAAATATACATATTTCTTATCCGACTATAATCTTGAATTATTATAATGCTATAGATAATATTTAAAACCCTGTGGAGATCAGGTATTCAAACTCAAAACTGAAGTTTGATAGTTAACTCTTTGGTTGGCCCATCAGTCGTTAGGTATACTCGTTACTATATTATAAATTGTAATATACCTATACCACTCTATTAACCTAACTGCTAACCTATATTATGTTATTAAAAACTCAAAATTATGTTAAAAATCTTAAATTAATTTTTACACTATTGGGTAGCTATATATAGTTGCATTTAGTATACAACAAAACATCACAACAACAGTTGTCATTGTCATATAACTACATGGGCACAATAATGGCGGTGAACATAAAAAACCAGTTGCTAACTATGTCTATAGTCACTATTAATCCTTACAATTATAATTACTTATTTATTTGCAATTGTTACTTAACATAATATTATTAAAACTAATTTTATGTATTTATGTTATTAATTTAAAAGCTCAAAACACTTGGAGGTTGTGCCAAGTTATATCTAACAGGGGCAATCCAAGAGTTTATTTCTTTGGGAGTTTTGACTTTAAAGCGAATTTTACCGACTTCCAATAATAAAACTTGATGATTGTAGGTATACACTGACGACTGGCATTTTATAATGGTCTCTGCTTAAGGAGATTCCACACGGTAACTGCATTAAAAAATGGAAAGTTAATTTTAAATAATTCAAAAATTACAATGTATATGTTGAGTTCAAATATACAATAGGTATAATTTAGTTACTCTCTTTTTCGTGATGGTAATTAAAAAATTTAAATTTGTGTTCTTCTTTGTTTAGCATGTATGTCAATTTATTGTATCAACAATATCTTTTCCATAGAAACGGTTACTTGTGGAAAACAATACTAATAATATAACTGGCTTCTCGGCTGCCCTTTTAATAAATGATAATGATTATAGGGCCGGATATTGATGACTCTTGCATCTTTTTGTTGGAACATGATAGACGATGCTTTTCTAACTTAAAATGTGTTTCAATGACATACGAATCTATAAAACCAATTTTTATTTTGAATTTTTCACTTATTTTTGTGAATATATTATTATATAATTATAATAATATTAATAATTATATTACTTTTAATAGTTTTATGAGCGTTGTTTCAGTATTTAGTTCATTAGCATAATATACAATTTTTTTTAAAATTTGTATGTATGAGATATCCAGCATTAAATAACGAATCCTCTTTCCTTATTGATATTATGTAGTAATTCAAAAACGAATAACCATAGACGCTTAAGATTTCATCACACTTTTTTCTTAGAATTTTTATGGTCAAATTTTCAAAGTATTTTTACTTTTTTTGTACGTTGAGACATTTTTGAATTTATTACATTTTTAAAACTAACGTAGATAAAAAAAATTGCACTCTATATTAAAACACGAAACTTTAATTCAAGGTATCTCGTAATTTTTTTTGATGGCAGTTTAAAAATATTAAAGATTATTTTTTGTATGCCTTTAAAATTTAAATTTAAAAACTCTGAAATATGAAAATTATTTTGCAGTTAGAAATGTATAAACAATTTTCTTTTCATATAAACAGCATAAAACATTTTAATAGAAGATTTCCCACAAGTTTTCTACCTTTTACAAAAAAAAATATATTTAAGAAAGAGTTTATGTGCCTTTGAATTTGACATTTTTATGATATTTGATATTCAGTGATTTTTACTTTTTTTTAATTTCCTATTAAATTTGATTATATTTTATACAAGCACTGAAGTACCTGCACTATATAACACACCGTCTCCGCTCAGAATCATTTTTCGTACCTATGTAATAATTTATCATTGAATTCAAATCCAACAAATCCATTCACAATGACAACCATAACTCGACAGTTAACAACTACTGTACAGCAGAGGGGTACCCACTTTTCCACCTTTTTTGAATTGAAACAGATCGAATAACTATATTGTTATAAAAACATTAAAAACTGTACTGGCTGTATATTATGCAATATTGTTCACAAAACACGATAACCACCATAATAAAACCGTTTAAAAATTAAAATCTGTCGGATTTGGATTACCATCAAGTCGATCGTTAACAAAAATTAGATGTAGATTGACAATCATATATTTTAAAGAAAATGTGCAAAAAAATGTTTCGACCTTGCCAGGATTCGAACCTGGAATCTTCTGATCCGTAGTCAGACGCGTTATCCGTTGCGCCACAAGGCCGGTTGTTTTCTCGTTTCATTTTTTTATTATATAACCCATTGTACATCGGTGATAATATTCGAAAATAAATAAAATGGTGTTAGACACGAGACGACTATTAGCTACCTAATAAGTACCTATTTACAATTATATTTTTAAAATGTTATTTCATTCAAAATTACAGACCAAAATAACATAAAAACATATATACGTACAGTGTTGGTGAAGTTATATTATTTTATTTATTAAATAGCACTGCGAATTACCTTTCAAAATTATTGTTCAGTTTTCATAACCTTTTGCTGACCAATGGAACTTTCAAGTCAGCTGTCATTTTACACATATTTAATAAAGAATAAAATAAAATATTATCTTCATGAGTTATGATCATACAATACGTCAAAAGTTTCAGTAAAACGGGATCTCGAGGAATCTGTTCACTCGTTGTGTAGGTACCAAAGTACTTAGTGTTTAATGTGTTAATTTTATTGCAATGCTTACAAACTTATGTTTTTCTATTAAACTATATCAATGATAACAAGTTAAAAGTTCAAAAAATCATATTATGCTTTTGCCATTTTTTTTTATGGAGTAAAAAAATATTAAAGTTAGCCTAACACTTACCGGTCATTTATCAGGAAAATAAAACACCAAAAATCTTAGTTCATAATTTATTCATAATTAATAATGTAAACAATGTTGATAATATCAATAAATTATCAATAAAACCAAAATTTCAACCTTTAAAATGAAAAAAGTCAGAAGTCGATAGGTTTTAATAGGTAGGTACCTACTTCTTTTATACTTATAGTCACTTCAAATAATATTTAGTCTAAATTATTTTTTACTGTGTTTTCGGGGTGATTTGCAACATTATAATTTATAAATAATAATTTATAACTGCAGTAGGTATACACGTTGGTACTTAATTTTTTCTTCAGTTGTGCCCACGGTAGATTATAGGTATAATCTACCGTTGTTGTACCTAATAACTTATAAGTATATCGTGCCTAGAAGGAGTTGAACATGACAATGTCTTATTGTTTGTAAGCGATGTAGCCCCTTACATAGTTAAAGTGGGTAAAGCTATACAAACACTTTATTCAAAAGTTATTTATATTACCTGGATTGTACATGCATTTCACAGGCTCGCTGAAAAAGTTCGTGACGAATTTCCGGAGGTAGATAAGGTAGTACCTATCTTCAGTTTAAAAAGTATTTTGAAAATCACCCTTAGATACGTACAAAAACATTTTTAAATAAGAGAAAAAACGAGATTCTTTTACCATCTGAACCAACTGAACCCATATTAACAAGATGAGGAACTTAGATAAATGCTACCATATATTACTGCGAACATTTGGAGAACATTCAGTTAGTTTTAAAAACATTCGACTGCGATGATGCCGTTTCAATTAAGACAGCCAAAAAGTATTTGGAAAAGAATAACCTTCAGTGTAACTTGGCTGCTTAATAAAAATTTATTAAATCGAATTCGGATTTTTACCCAGATTCATAACATTTTTGGAAAAGAAAGGAATCCAATTATCCGATTCATTAAAAACTGTTGAAGATGCGAAAAATAAAATAGCTGACTTAAAATGTACAAAAGGCAAAGCAGTCGTACAGAAGTTAAATTACATTTTAGAGAAAAATCTTGGTTATAAAGCTTTATTAAAAATTTCAAAAATTTTAAGCAGCAAAGTTGAAGATATGGAAGGATTGCCTGAGGACTTGACATTGATTCTAATATAAAATAATATAAATTCTAATAAAATAAATATTTAATTTTACCACAATAAATTTGTTATACTTAATATTTTTTTGGGCATATCTTAGTGCATATTTGGCTATTTTTTAGAGCTACAAGTCCCTAAGCCTACTAATAAGTTACCGATTCAGTACCTACGTAGGTACTCAATAAATAACGTAAAATGTACCTGCAATAGGTATAGGTTATATTCATATAATTGTTCTAACTTCTGTTATTATTATTTTGCCATGAAATATGATTTTTTTAAATATTATTTAAATTACAACTAACCTTTGCGTTGTATGAAATGAAAAACAAATAATTTGTGCAAATTCAATGCATGTTGAATTTTAAAACATTTGCAATAAACAAAAAAAAAATGAGCGTGAGTTGTTAACCGCTCTGCTGAACAGTATAGACGACGAGTGTACCTCTTCATTGAGTAAGTCGGTATAACTGTGCATAATATCATTGATTATATGTATTAGTATTTATAATCATTGATAGTAATATGTATCTTTAATATTTTTAAATAGTAATAACAGTCTTGTAAAAATACTTTTGAAAAAGTATTAAGATACTAATACTAATATTCTAATAAAATAGTATTAAAAAAACTTTTTAAATACTATTATAAAAATGTATTTTACAAATACTCCCGAAGTATTTGAATACAAATATAAGTTTTTTTTTTAAGTTTATACCACGTGATTTATACCATATAATATTATATATGTAGGTATACCTACATTATGTTACTAGTTTGCTACTTACCATAGATTTTAACAATTTGAAATAACAATTAACAATATAGAATAAAGTAAAATAATATTTAAAAAAAAATAATCAAAATGAGTCTTTACAAAATGTTGAATCCTTTTTAATAACATTGTTTTTTCAAATATAATATTCAAATCAATTGTTTTTTCAATATAATTTTTATTGATGTCAAATTGTTGTGAAAAATAATTAATAAAACGGACTTTGTGGTATTTAATTTCAAGTATTTACATTTTGTTAAAAATGCTTTTAAACAGTATTCAGAATACTTAAAAAATACTTTAAAAAAATTATTTTTAAAATACCAAAAAAGTATTTTGATACTTTACAAGATTGAGTAATAATGACTTTTGAGGAACCTTGTATTACATCTTCAAGCTTTTTGACCAATTCAATTGTTTTTATCAACATTAAATATCAATACAAAGAACTAAAATACAAAATTTTAAATGTCTATAAATACCTAATTAAAAAGGAGTCAAAATAATTGGCTTAATTTATTTGGTCAATTACATGACTTTTAAGTTAATAAATTAACTTCATTACTATTACCTATATAGTTACTTTTTATAATCAAAAATATTACTAAAGTAGCTTATTAATTATTAGGCTCCTGATTTAAATGCCCTTTATAAAGTATTAACTATCCAAAAGTACTCTAAAAAATAGCAAAAAATGCATTTAAATGATGACCTTACAAAATCATCAAGTTTTCAACACTTACGAAATAAACGCGATTACTATGCAACAAAACCCGAGTAATTATTAGTTGTTACTGGTTTGAGTTTCAGAAGCACAACAATAAATAGGTTTTCACAGTAAATAATTGTTCAGGTCCATATATATAAAATTGCCTATATTATATTGGCTCCTTTTCTGGAATTATTTTAATTATAATATTATATTTAACAAACATACCTATAGGGCTATTACAAGAGAATTATTTATTATTACCTACCTATACATTTAAAATAAAATAATTGAATACATATAATATAATAATTGTCATTTAACATTTAATAATACACAATTCATAATAAAAATAATATTATTGGCAAAATAGTTTAATACATAATATAACATGTTCGTCATTTAAAAAGATAATATAAGAAGATAAGAAAATCCTTAATAAATAGTACAAGCGATGATTTAAATATCCATTAATCTGATTATCATTCTGATAGTGTTAAAAGAAAAGAAATTTCTTAATATTTTTATTGAAAAATAATGTATTGCCTATTATTTGTATTATGAATTGTGTACCATTAAACTTTAAATGACGATCATATTATTCAAATAAACTATTTTACTTTGAATTTACTGATAAATAATACTTCTATAATAGTCCCAATTAGTATGTAAAGATGTTAAACATGGTATTTTATTTCTTGTTTGTATAATACCGTATTATACCGCTATTATATCCAAGTACCTAATAGATTGTATAGTCGTATAGAACCTAGCATAACCTTAAATTATCCAAAAATGAACACAGATTATAAAACTACTGTATATTATTATCATTTTGAAATGGCTTAATAATTTCAGAAAATATTTTAAAAATCACAACATTCAAGAATAATTTTAGAGTAGGTACCTAAATTAATATTTAAAGTCATGCTAGCTAAGTCGTGACTAGAAATTTGAAATAATAATTCAATTTAAATTTAAATAATGTAGTTACAATTCATAGTAAATTATATCAAATAAATTTTCTCATAATATTAACTAATTTGTTTTACTTATACAACCTGTATAAAACAATTGTGTACCACTGTACCTATAGTCTCTACTCCTAATTCCCATGTATATTAAAACATTATATAATTTTATATGGAAATAATACCATCGCGTATCATATTATTTATGTAGATAGTTGCAGAAAAGAGGCCAACAAAGACAATTTTATATACGAAAAATTCTTTTCTGCGAAGATCCCACTCGTTCAAATCCGGGCCCATTACTTATGACAATAATGAGTAATAAGTAATAACTAATAACAACCAACAACATGAATTTTTATAAAATATTCATTTAAAAACCAGAGAATCCAATAATTGTTTAACATATTGTTCCTTAATATTTTTAATTTATTTTTAAAAACTATGCATTTTCTTATTTAAAAATGACTACTTATTAAATTATTAAAAATAAAACTTTTTCGTCAAATAGCTAAAAACCGTACTTATAAAATGTATATTCACATAAATTATCAATTTTTTTTTATAATGATGTACTAAAATAAATAAAGTAACGAGTAATTTAGTAATTTTACTACGAAAAGTAACTTAAACTACCATAAATTACTTTCAATAAAATGTAATTAAAATACCATCAAATTGCTTATAAATTAAAAAAAGAAGTAATTCCGTTACAGTAACGTCTTGCAACTCGAGTAAAGTTACTCCCCAATGCACTACATAACACATAGGTTATCTAACCACTAATAAATAGTTTAGTTACTTATTAAATACACATAGGTTGCTAAAGTTAAATTTAAAAAAAAAATTGGTGTCTAGTTAAAATCTTCAACCTAACACCTAACCAAACCATGTCCATATCTGTAATTTTCGACGGAGCCATACCGTGTTATAATTTATGGAAATTAACTAATACTTAGTTTAAAATATAAATGCTTGTATTAATTGTTTGTATTGTTTATTTTTGTTTTTATTACAACTTATAATGTTTTCAATACACCACAACAAAAAGCTTTAACTATTTAAGTACCTAAAAAATTTGGTGGGCAAACCCTTTTACGGATAATAGAATAAATGTGTAGTTTTAGTCTTAAGCGTTATAGGCGCCTATATACCTACCTAATTGTACAGTTGTACCTAAAAGGGAAACCATGTTTACTTAATCGGTGATTGTACAACAAATAAAACTAGATAGGTAAGTATTTCTTTTAAATCTTAATATATATAAATAAAAATATCAAAACTTTAGTCGACCCCCTCGACCACTATTCACCATGCCTCACGGTACACCAACGATTTATAAAATGTAGTTTTTATTTTAAATTCCTGTACTAAAAATGTTTAAATGTGTTACAAAAACAATCGTTAAAGAGTATTTTTTTTTTTAGTTACATAGGTACTCTTCTATTCATATATAATTCGATTCAACTATAGTGTGACCGGGCGTACTGTTGAGTAAGACGATATAAGAATAACATAATACTTACAACAACTTACACTATTGTAATTCCGTAAATTGACATCTTATTGTAACAAAGGAGCATAAATGATAAATAAAGTTGCTTGAGTGGCCAGCAGACAGTATATATTAGAGAATAATAAAAATCAAGGTTTTTGGGACATTTATAATATAGCACCGAAGTCCAATAGTCATAAACAGAAGTCTATTTATCTTTACTTATGTTGTAGCTCGACATCGCGGTGGTTGTAACTACATATATATTTATATGGATCTTTTGAGAAATAAAATGAATTGTGTTAGTAGTAACTACCTACTTATTAATTAGGTACTATAAACGAAATATTTTATTATTAAGTGGTACAAACTACAAATGGTTGTTTGGTATTTATTTTCATATAATATCGCACAAAGTATGTTACCTATAGGTCATATACAATAAACATTTCTATAAAACATGAACTTAATTAATCTTGTTTTATAGCCAAAATACAAAATATTATAAAATTAAACATTATTAGGTAGTGTTAAATGTTAAGCCTCAAGTTGAAGGTTAACAATAGGTTTTAATTATACCAGATGATAAAATACAATGTTTTATTTTTATTCCGTTGTTCAGAAACAAAAAGCAAATAATTTTAATTTATTATTCTGTTTTGGGTAGGTATGTTACAACATTAGTTAAGGCATGCACTGTAAAATATCGTATTCCTTTAAATTATAAAATAATAATAGTAATTCATAAGTTTAGAAAAAAATAATACATTTTTAAAGAAAGTTCGATTATTTATATTTTTATTTTGTAGAATAATCAAATTTTTGTCTGTATAGACAACTTACGCCTGTATAGGCGTATAGCCTATTGACGCAATCTTCTACGACCTCCGATATTTGACTTTTATACTTTTATCCACTCACCTGTCACAGAGTGACCAAATTTACTGGTATTTCTGTTTTACATTTTATTTTTCATAATAGATATCTATACAAAGCATTAACCGGTTGTAACCTGTAAAACGCAATATTATTTTTTAATCAGATTTTATTTTTGTTCATTAAAGTTACTTGCTTACATAATTCTTTTTATGTTTTCAACATACTATCACAGCTATATATCAAGCGTATCTATACCTACCTAAATTTATTGTCAGTAGTTATTATAATATTGAATTTCAAAGACAGTAAATAACTAATTTGTATAATTTATATAATATATAATATACTTTCTAATCGCCTGATCTAAAGAAAATATTTTTAAAAATCTAGTTTAACAAGTATACTACAGTCCATGTATATAGTAACGATCCATCCTACACTAAAAGCAACTAATAAATTAATCAAGTATTTGTTCTATCCTACAGTTTCAGAATAGATATTAAATTCAAAACATAATATGCCTAATTGAATGAATAAATATTAGAAAATAGAAAGTTATGAATTTCGGACCTTCAACAAGGAATTGAAGATAAGATGACCATCATAACCAATATAAATTATTATTATTTATTTATCATGTAGTAGGTACATCACTAATAATTTGTATATAATGTATACAGTAAACATTATGAAGAAAATGCTTCAATATTTGTATAACTGTATCAACATCTAATAAAAAATCAATTAACCTAATAATATTTTTAATTTTTATAATGATTTAACTTCAAAAAAATGCGACAATATTAAGATCGTATGTATAAAAACCAATTTAAACTTTAAAGTAATTTGAACACTTTAATGTTTCATCCCGAAATATGAATACAAAATTGTTACTGTAGGTACTGCAGCATTATGAAATTGTAAAATAACTACAACTAGCAACTTCCCATTTAAATAGGTACTTTTAGATTCTGAGCGGAGCGATGAATGTATTGATTTTACAATGATGTGTGTTTTTTTTTAAATTTTTCTATCTTTGTATCTGTCATCACCTTTTAGGACAGTAAAAATGTTTCGATTTTCTTCAATAGTACCCTTTCTGATAGGAAAGTGAATCTAGTTGGTAACTTTGGGGCGTTAAAAGTTAAAATTTCCCAGTTGTTTTTAAAAGCGCCGTGAAAAACAAATGAAAAATTAAGGAAAAAACAGGAATTTTTACAGAAAACCAATTTTCACACATTTTTTTTATAAGCATTTAAAGTTCGAATTTTGACGAAATTCATCAAAATCTCGAAAATTATCAATCATTGTAATGAAACAACTATAAAATGGTCAGTTTTTATAACTAAGGATTGAAAATTTAAAACAAAGATTCTAATAAATAATACATACTGTAAATCAAAAATCTAAAAAATATATAGGTAAACACAGTTATTTTTTACAGACATTTTAAGTTCAAATTTGGATGAAATTACATATTAAAATCAATTTTAACGAGTAAAAGTATATATTATAATATTTTTCTAGCATCACTGATAATTTTAGGTTAATAATTAAATAATATGAATAATATTAATTCAACTTAGCAGCTACCGTAAAATAACAATGTCAATATAATTTAAAATATCCTAGACTGACATACCGTCTCCGCTCAGAATCGTTTTTCGTATACAATGATATTATATCATTGAATTCAAATTTAATACTATCCATTATACGGTGATCTACTTGTAACCTACTGTACAGCAGAGCGACATTCGCTTGACCCTCTTTTTTTTCATATTTATTTTCATATATATTGACAGTCTTGTAAAGTATTCAAATAATGATATTCAAATACTTTTTGTTTATTCGAATACTATTTTAAATACTTTTTGAAAAAATTATTCGAATACGTATTCTTTATAGAATTTTTTGTATTTTTTTATTGAATAAAAAAATACTTTTTTTGAACTTGAAAAATAGTTCATATTTATGACAAAATAAATTTTTTTATTAAAAATCGGGCACATAATATTCAATAGTATTCGAATACATTTTGGAGTATTCGAATGCATATTTAGAATTTTACTTATATTTTACTTTTTTGAATATATTTGAATACGTATTCGGGGGTACTTAAATACTCATTTATTCGAATATGTATTTTGAATACTAAATAAAAGTATTCTTTACTAGACTGTATAGTGTATATTGAATACGAGCGATATATATCTATGCGGCTATATGGTATATACGTTTATTAGAAACGAAGATTTCATGAGTCAGACGTTTGAGCGTATTTTAGATCGATGGTGCAGCACGATTAAGCAGTTTTACCTGGTATTCAAAATCTAATTAATTTGTTTGTAATTAAATTGGTATACACAAGATATACTTATACCTTCTGTTAAGAAGTATATACAGTAAAACCTCCTTATAACGGAATCGCTCGGTATACCAACTGTTTTTTATAATATAGAGGAGTTTTCTTTGTAGGGAGACTTAAATATACGGGATATAGTTTATTTAAGACTTTTGTTATTTTCCGTTATAAGATTCCGTCTTATAGAAGGTCCGTTATTAGGAGGTTTAACTGTTTACCATAAATGGGGAAATGGTATGTATTAATATATTTAAATATTAATTAATAAATTATTATTATGCTATAATAGGTACTAAAAATATAGGTATATGATAATAAATAATAATTAAAATACGTAAAATATTCGTTAGTTGTTACTTTAAATTTGTATAATTACCAGGGTTTGCTTTTAAAAAATATCGTTATACGTTATTTATAATTAAAACATTATGCAAATCTAATTAAGTTTATCGTTTTTTTTTTTTAAATTTAAACATTTTGGATTGTTATATTTCTTTGTCTTGCTAATGTATAACATTGCACATTTTACGTTAAGAAGAATTCGTTTTACTCTGTCATTTTTAATATTAGAGTGAATTTACTAATTATCTAATATAAAGACAAGAATATTATATAGTAGGTAGAGAAACCTTGAAACAGACCTTTTTCTTGGTATTTGAATTTTGAACCAATAATAATAAGTATTTTAAAAATGTTAATTTTTTAATTTTTTCAAATTGTATAGGGCTCATAACTTGCATTAAAATTAAAATATCAAGAATACTAATATTCAATTCACTCTAATATTTAAAATAACGAAGTTTAACAGATTATTTTTCACGAAAAATGTACTAGACTATGCGTAATAAATGGAAATAACATGTCATGTGGGTTGTAGGTAGGTATGTAATTTATGTGCTTCACATCTAAAAATTAACTTTGGAAATTTGTGCCACATAAAACTAAATAATAGGACCTTATGTAATTAATCTACGAAAAATGAAATACCCATACAAAATGTTATTTGCACCAATATTCACCTTATAAAAATTGTAGTTTAAGCCACATTAAACTAATTTATAATCATTTTTATTTTTTATGTTGTATTTTATTCATCAATCAAATTTATTTTAATAGATACATTTAGATAAAATTATTAAAATATACATAAATTAAAATACAAAAAGCTTGTAAATGGATGTCATTCTGCTGTACAGTAGGTTACAAGTGGGCCACAAATCACTGTAATGGATGTTATTAAATTTGAATTAAATGACATAATATGATGATTGCATATACGAAAAACGATTCTTAGAGGAGACTAAACGGTTAACCTATCAGTCTAGAATATTTTATATTATATTTATATTTTTATTAGTTATTACTTATTACTTGTTTTTAATACGGTAACCGGTAAGTTGAATTAATATTATAAAACAACAAAAAAAATACTAAAATCATTATTCATGGTTATTTAATATGTAATTTCCTCCAAATTTTAACTTAAAATAGGTAAATATATAAAAATGTATTTTTATATTTTGTCGGATCAAAAAGCATGAAAACTTAATAGGTGCAAGGTTCCTGCAGATATATTGTTACAATATCAGTTAGTTATATTAAAAATACATATTCACAATTTTTTTTATAGGCATTTAAAGTTCGTTTTTGACAACATTTATCAAATTGGAAATTTACAAATTATTTAGTTGTTCAATATTTATAAAATGTACAGTTTGTATAGCTAAGGACTAAAGACTTAAAACAAGGTCCCACATAAATAGGTAAATAAATTGCTTTATTTACAATAACACCATCAAATATACTTAGTAGTATACTAATATCATAAGCGACACCCACTTTCTCCCTTTTTTTCATAGTTGTGATTATTTTATTTTGTGTTATTTTTTGTTTAATGTGATATTCTATAATTTATACATTTAGTTTTGTGTTATGTTATGTTTAATGTAGTTATATTCATGTTGATTTACGGTTGTGTCTGTGTATTAGTCTTTTAATATGTTGTAGTACTTACACCAATGACTGCAGCAAATGCAGAAAATGTCTTTCAGTAAGTTGTGAAATTCACTGAAGACGTGGCAAAGATAACAATGATCCAAGAACGATTAAACTCACTTGCTCTTTTGTCTATGGAGAACGCATAAGCTTCAAAAACCAATTTTGATGTGTTCATAGTGCCCAAAGCCCGTAAAATAAAATTTTAACTTAAATAAAAAATACAAATATACCTACTCAATATAGTCGAGTTAAAGTATAGGTACCTAGGTACATGGTTTTTTCCTTATTCATTTAAACAGCATTGTAATACAAATAATAAAAAAAAAGGGGGTTAAGTGGTCAAGTGGATGTCGCTCTGCTGTACAGTAGGTTACTCGTAGATCACTGTATAATGGATGGTATTAAATTTGAATTCAATGATATAATATCATTGTATACGAAAAACGATTCTGAGCGGAGACGGTATGTCAGTCTAGGATATTTTAAATTATATTGATATTGTTATTTTACGGTAGCTGCTAAGTTGAATTAATATTATTTAATTATTAACCTAAAATTATCAGTGATGCTAGAAAAATATTTTAATATATACTTTTACTCTTTAAAATTGATTTTAATATGTAATTTCGTCCAAATTTGAACTTAAAATGTCTGTAAAAAATAACTGAGTTTATATATTTTTATATTTATTTTTTAGATTTTTTGATTACAGTATGTAATATTTATTAGAATCTTTACTTTAAAATTTCAATCCTTAGTTATAAAAACTAACCATTTTATAATTGTTTAATTACAATGATTGATAATTTTCGAGATTTTGATGAATTTTGTCAAAATTCGAACTTTAAATGCTTTATAAAAAAAAAATTGTGGCTATGTATTCTTAACATTTTTCAACTGCTATTGTAATAATATATCAGGAGCCTTGTATTAAATTTTCATTATTTTTGGCCCGACAAATAAAATTTTATTGATATTAATAGAAAAAAAAACTAAAAGATTTGAAAATTTAAATCGTCCGTAAAAAGCTGAAAAACAGTCAAAATATATAAAAAATTAGATGGTATATAGAAAATGCTTATATAAACATTCAGTGAAATTTTCATGCATCCACAGTTATTTGTTTTTGAATTGCAACATAATAAGAAAATCGCTACATGAGAAATCGAGTGAATATCTAACCTTGTACAAATTTGAACTTAAAATGCTCATAAAAATTTATGTTGACTTGCTTATAAACATTTTTCATTGATAAAATTAGGCAAACTTATAAGGATTCTTGTATCACATTTTCAAACCTTAGATTTAAAAAGAAAAATTTTTATGAATTTCTAACTCAAAATAAATTACACATTTTTGTCAATTTTACGTATTGTGTAAAAATTTGAACTTTGATTACCTATAAAGAAAAATTGTGACTACAGATTTTTAATATTTTCCATCTGCTTTTGAAACTATATTTTAGAAGCCTACTATTAAATTTTCAAGATTTTTTACCCAACAAATAAAATTTTGGAAACAGAAAATGTCCGTAATCAGCCCAAAATAAGTCAGAATATTTTGAAAATGCTATGGTGTTTAGAAAATGCTTATATAAACATTCGGTCAAAATTTTATGTCTCTACGGTCATTTCTTTTAGAGTTATACCAAAAACCAAAATCGATTTTGTCGAAAATTGGTTTTCCGTAAAAATTCCCGTCTTTTCCTTAATTTTTCATTTGTTTTTCAAGGTGCTCATGAAAACTACTGAGAATTTTAACTTTTGACCCCCCAAAGTACCAACTAGATTCACTTTCCTATCAGAAAAGGTACTATTGAAGAAAATCGAAGCATTTTTACTGTCCAAAAAAGTGATGACAGACACAAAAATAAAAAAAGTAAAAAAAAATTAAAAATTAAAAAAATAAAAAATAAAAAAAAAACACACATCATTGTAAAATCAATACATTCATCGCTCCGCTCAGAATCTAAAAAGATATTATTATGCTCAAAATCATTATTATTCTTGACTTTTAATAATTTGTGGTGTGTACATTTAATTATTAGAAGCAGCAAAAATGGCCTCAAAAAGTACATGGGCTCAAAATTGTATTTAAGAGCCTGATTAATAATATTCTATATATTTTGGTAACCATTATAATTATTGACTTGCATTATTTAATTTTTATCTTCTATAATTTTTCGTTTAATTACGTTTAAAATTTCGTTGCAAAATAACGTTTGCAAGCATTGAAAATAACCAATAAAATAAAAGCTAAGGTAATAAATATTATGATAATTAAAATTTGTATTGAATTTACCTAATTTACTTACATGATCATTAAATATTTAAAGTATACCAACACATCCCAATTAATAATTTAACAAATATTTATTTTTTCATATCAAATAGCAATTTAAGGACAAATAATATTACGCCTATCCAAATCCAATCTACTAAAATATATCTGTTTACAAAATTATTTTATCAAGAAAAATACCAGAAATATTCGTATTATTATAGTATTGGATTTTTTATTTTTATTTTATTATTAATATGAAACAATAAAAATGAAAAATTTCAATTTTTTTTAGCTTCATTGATTATTTTTAAATACATTGAAGAAAGTTAAGTTGTTTAAACTGTCAATTAAACTAATTGAGTTCATAATTTTATTAGAAAATTAATATCTTGCTATTTAATACTAACCTTTGCCAATACTTATGCGTGTGCCCAATGAAAAATATATTGCAAATGTCAGTCCTATCAAAGATTTAACCATTGTAATTTAATTATTTAATAGACTCAATAGTGGCTCGAAGGTATATCAACTTATTTGAATCACATTATTCACAAAAACAAAATTATGAGAGTGGTTGAATAGGTGATGACGCCAAATAATTATTTGAATATTGACATAATGAAATAGATAGTTATTAAAAGTTAAATAAATTTAGTGTAGAAATCAACGGTATGGTTTTAGAACCTAACATTTCAGTTAACTATACACTGCATAAATAATAATCTAATTTAAAAGTACTACTGCAAAAACACAATAATAAAATAGATAAATACTTTTTGGTTTGATATAAAAACAGCAACTCGAGTGCATGATATAAGAAAATTTGTGATATACAAAGGTATTGATCATTAGATCACGGTTAAAGGTTTACAGGACATTAGTTGAATTGACATGAACTGAGACATTTTTTTTATATGCGTGATATAATAAATAAATTTGTAAGTCATGAAAAAAACAGTTCAAGCCTTCATTAAAATAATGAAGATAATTATGGAATAATAAGCAACTACTAAAAGTCTATATTGTAATTGTATTTTGGCTTATGAATTTTTTTTTGGCATTTTAAATAATTTGTATACTAATTATTAATTAATAATAGAAATTGAATAACTTTAGGTAACTACCTTAGATTTAATCTGACAACAGAATAGGGTCACATCCTTGAGTGAGAGATATGAAGGGTAGCCGAATATGTATTACGAGAACCCAAGTTTAATGTTTATGACCAGCTGAGGTATAATAGTTACCTACGGCACCATTATCAAAGATAACAAAATAATACTATCATACTTTGTCTATTGTTATTCTTATGTTTAGTCTTAAATAATATATAGGATCCCATAATATAATAACATTAATCTAGTGTTAAATAAGAATATATTTAATACGAAAAAAATAAAAAATGTATAGATTTAAATATAAGGTTAAATTACAATAAATATAGGTGGTTTATATTTTATTATACCAATAAAATCCATTCATATTCCAAAAACAAAACAAGCACGTAGTGGGTGGTTGAATGAACGGTGGTCGGCGCATTGTTGAGAAATCCGGGACAGGTGGTTCGATTTTTACCATGGTGACTTCAGGGCATCCATTCGGGTTCGTGCAATCATCATCTTGTTCCACAGGTTGATTTTTTCTCAAATTGCATGGCATACAACTGCCTACATTACATGGGGCGATTGCTGGGTCGCACAAGGCTGCATGCACGGACAAAATCAATCCTGGTCCTATATTATAATATAATAGCAAAGTAATCATTAGTGAATTATTTAGGTACCTACGTACAATGTACATTATACACTGAAGTGTAGAGTCAAAACTATATATATTATTATTTAGGAATTTTAGGTAGGTGTAATACAAGTAGGTATACAATACAGGTAGTCTCAGCAGTTAAATATCAGACGTCCTGATATGAAAATTTAGCAAGGTTAATATGAATGAAATTCCTTACACTTAAGACTTCTTAGTAAATCAAAACAAATTATTTACATTATTAATAAGATTACATTAAACTGTTCTAGACTTAGCGCTTATTTATAATATTGTAAGTCAACAGAAGTAGGTATTAAAAATTAAAATAATTAAAAACTTAACAAAACTAGTAATAAAAATGAATGTTATAAAAACATTTTTACTAAACATAAAAGCTGTCAAATATTTTGCTTATAGGAAAACCACAGCTTATAAGCTCGGTTAACCACAATTTATGTAGGTACCTAATTAATAAATAGTAAAATAAAATCGCAGTTTGAATATAGAAATATTTTACTCAATAATTTATCAATCTAATATTTTGACAAATATAGCTTTTTCAAAAATGTAATACATTATTATTTTTTATGTTGGTGAAATAATGAATAGAATCCATTGACAAACAAGATTCAGCTAATTTAAACTTTGTAAATAGGTACTTCTATACAGTTAGTAATCTTTTTTACCGTAAATATCCATTTTTCAATCAATGGAAATAAAATGAATTGAATTTAATAATTGTAAGTACAATAAATTAAAAATAATTTTTGAAATAACATGAACAACAAATAAACAATTACATGATAGGTAGGTACACGATATTTGTATACTTAAGCATTAACACAATTTCATTACTAACCTGTAATTAATATAACAACCAAAAGAATCTTGGTGTATTTGTCCATGGTTGAAGTCAGGAGAAGTTATTAACACGATATTTATATCTTCGAACGAAATCGTCAAACACAGAACATCAGTTCACGGCTATTCGACCAGTAATGGCGTGAATGCCGGTATTGGCGTTATATTATAACGCTAGGGTCAGATAATCTATACATACTCATATAAAAAAAAAAACTGGTATGTAACGGCGTTGATAGAAAGACAATTAGGATATTATATACAAATTGTTTGTTCACAGACGACATAGTTATCTTAAAATGTAGCTGCCTAAAAGCATTAAAATACAGCAGACATCTGAACATCAAAAAAACAATCATATCAATAGTGCCATTGTTTACATACTAATGGGCAAATAATGTATTTTTAATGTTTATGTATAAATATAGTTTAATATAATATATATACCTACATAGTGAATAGTCATATTTCAGTGAAATACAGGAAATATTATCATCGTATAATGATGTACAGAAGATAGACATTTTATTATTGTATCGTTTTGTAGGTAGGTAGGTACTATATTCAACAAGTATTTAAAATTTTTAAAACAAATATTAAAAATGAGACACATTTTATATATTAAAGTTTAACATTAACAAGAAACAAGATGCAACAATTCATCATATTCATAAGTTATGAATCATAACACTATCAAAACCTGCATATGTTGTTTCCGTCTTACATAGGTACGACATATCAAATTTTCGTTCGCTAGTTTCAATAAGGAATTGTCAGTTTTTGTATTAGAGTGAATTGACCTATTATCAAACTTTTAGGTAACAACATTTTATGTGTTTTCTGGTTGGTTTTTTACGATACCTATATTAATTTTTACGTGAGTTATGAGCGTTTTAAAATATTAATACTTTACATACACATATCTCACTTAACAATTGAAATATCGTAAAAAACCAATGAGAGAATACATATAATGTTATTACTTCAAAGTTTGATAATAGGTCAATTCACTCTAATATAAAAACTGACAGCACCCTATTGAAACTAGCGAACGGTAATGTGGTATATCATAAGTGTGTAAGACGGAGACAACACATGCGGGTGCGACGTCCTCTATATGTCATATTATTGGACTTTATTCACTGTTATGAATAACATCTGTTTTATATTAGGTAGATTGTAGTTAGGTACCTATCCACTTTTTTTGCTTATCTATAATATTTATAGTATATATTTACTATTAAGGCTACATTTATTCTCATTATTATTAATATTATAACTATTAGTCTACTACTAACTTAACGGTTAGTAAACTTCCGTCATATATAACAAAAGATATAACACCCTATTTATCTTACAGATTGTACAATGTTTATCTTGTACCACATGTACCTTGTACATGTACATTGTACCTTGAACCTTGTACCGATCGAAGACATAAACGCAAATACGAGATAAACAAAAAATAAATAGTAAGGACCCAGTTCAGATAAAAGTACAGATAAAATTTCTAAGTTCACTTATTTAAAACATGTGTCCAAATATTATCAAAAGTAGTTATATTTATATTAATACATTTTAATTATGCAATTATTATAATTTTATACAATTATTGTCATTTTATACAATTTTATTTTTGAATTATTATACAATTATTATCATTTTATACATTTTATTAATAATAATTAATTAATAATAATGTTTAATAATATAGCATATTATGTAGGACTGTATATTTTAAAATAAATATTTTATAAGGGTGGGATAAGCAGTAGCTGGCGGAATTAATAGCCGGCGGAATCGATATGTAGATATTTTAAACAGTAGCTAGCCGGCGGAACCGATATAAACTTTTTTTCTAAACAGGTAGTTTCGGCGGAATCAATAATTCCCCGTTCAAGGGCGCCAAACTCTCAGATACCTACCTAATACAAATTGATTACATGATTATGATAGAGCGTCAGAGTTTTTATGTTATAACTTAGGTATAACATAACATTGTTGGTTTGTAGGTACTTAGGTATTTAGGTACTTACCTACTACTTAGTCAGGGCCGGCGGGAGGCATGTGCGACGTGTGAACCGCACAGGGTGGCAAAATTTTTTTTAATTTTAGAGGTGGCATAGTTTTAACAATTTATTGAGAGGGGTGGCATTTTTTTTTAATTGCACAGGGCGGCAAAATACTTAGCTCCGGCCCTGTACTTAGTAAGTGTTTGCATTTCGCATAAGGTAAACCGAAAATTAATTTTAAAATCCAATTAGGTACAAATAAAGGCATTTTATTTAAAGAAAAAAAATATAGCTACTTAAGAAAAATTGCCAGTGGACAGTGGTTAGAGGTTACACTTAATAGTTAAAAATAATCAAACGTTCAAAATACTGAATTTGTTCATTTTATAAACTAAATTTTATGTCATGCTATTATTTTATTTTATTTTGCAATTTAAGTATTTTTTAGATCAACATCAATGTAGGTATTTAATAATATTATTACATTAATTAAGTCGTAATTTTTAATACTTCATAAGCTTTGTTTAAATTATATTATATAGTTATAAAGGTATAACTAGAATAATTTCAATTCTTGTTGTTTCATGTTGAAATCACACAAAAGTAAAGATATTTTCAAGGAAAAAAATCACTTGATTATAATCACGATAAAATTATAAATATGTATAAACCAACCATTAACATTATTTTTTGTTTGATGAAAAAGTTGTCATTTTATTCTAAATTTTTATATTGATTTCCTAAACATTTGCATTTTTTGAGTTATGTTTTTATTGTATTGACAATTCGAAATGTACAATGTTTTGATTCTACTTCTCTATCAAAATTATGTACAGTGATGTAAAACAGGTATCTAGGAAGTTAGCGTGTTAATTATTTTAATTAAAAAAAAAGGAAGCCGAATTTAACTAAAATCAAGCAAAATCATGATTGAAAAATATGGCATGTACAGATTAGGTCAGATTAGATGGTTAGTTTTTTTTTAATACTACTAAGGAATACAAAAAAGAAGAAGAATATTTTGAATCAAAATTAGTATATCGCTTGTCTAATAGTAAACATATTTCGTGTAATCATTAATCAAAATAGACACATTTTAAACTTAAAAGCATACAATTTCAGTACCTATTCAAAATTAAATTCTATGGATAGGAATAACATGATAGTTATCAAAGCTGTTATAAAATCACAATAAGATACAAAGTTCAAAGTACAAGGTATATAGTACAACATTCCTAGTACCTACCTATGTATTACCAACATAATAATTTGGGACTAAGTAAGTTGGGTCCGTAATAATTTGTGTACATTTTGAAAGCGATAAATTGTAGATAAATCCAGAGGAGAAAAATGTTAAATGTAATTAAGTAACTCGGGTCCCGCAGCTTCAAAATTCAATCTTTAATACTTGTAAATTTTAAGATAATTATGTCGTCTGTTAATAAACAATTTATATATAATATCCTAATTGCTTTTTTATCACCACTAATCATATTCTAGTTTCATTTTATATGAGTACCTACATAATATATGCAGTGGTCGGAAGTAGAAAACTCATTGTAGTGACGCTACGGTAACATGCTAGTGGCGTATACATAATTTTTGTAAGGGGAATCGGAAAAAAATTAAACTTAGGTACCTGCATATTAAAAGAATAAATAACAAAATATAAGTAATATATAATTAAGTATAACAGTGTTTATAAATATTTAAATTTAAGTATAAACTTAGTATTATTAGGTAGGTATACCATATATTATATTATTACATGTAAAATATTACCAAGATCCTAATATTCGAGAGTAGAGAGAATAAATATTTTTTATAATAACTATTATAAGTACTTATATTACAATATGACAATATGTAATATATTTTTTGGATGAAAAAGTTTAGGCCTACCTACTTAGTGGTTAAAATACTTTTCAAAAAGTTGAAAAGACGCCCTTGAGTTAAGTAATTATAGTACACAATGTATTTAATTGTATTTATGTTTTCTTGTAACACAGTAACACTGAGAACATTATTGTATACAAATTTAAAAAAAGGCCTATGGGGGGGGTCTGACCCATTGTATCCCCTTGTATGCACCCCTGCTATTAACGTGGCGTCCCTACATACATCTAATGTAGCGATATACTTAAGTGCACTAGAATTTTCGGTGTTTCTTATTTGCAGACAAAGTAATAAAAATCACGTGAGTTGCGGAAGAAACCTAAAAAGGACAAATTTCAAATTATTTTTTTTAATATAGCGATTGTGTTAGATATCGATGATTAATATAATATATAATATGATTAAGTTTATTTGACTGATTATTTATCAGCAATTAGATTTTGAGTTAAGTTTTTGAGACGACTGCCATAGTCATAGTCATCGCTCATTCTAATATATACGGGGTTAGGTATCTATATAATTGTTTGTGGCCTTAAATAAAGTACGGACAGGTAGCCATAGGCGTAAATAGAGGGACTTTATGCGCTAAGCCCCCTAAACATTTCCTACATTTTATTTTCAGCTTATTCAATATTGCCAAAGTAGGACTTTAGCCCCCCAACCCCCAAATCCCAAACGCTATTTGCGCCTATGCTGGTAGGCGGTAGGTACCTACATGAAAATGTATTGTATTACTGTACGAAATTTAAAGCAAAAAATACTGTGAAAAGGAGATATTCATCCACAACCAAATTATGCAACATTCAAGTGGTGAATTTAATAGGTTAACATTTATACAGGCTGTATCAAAAAAAATTAATAGAAAAACTATGATGACAATATATTTATAAAAACCATTTAGGTACAATACATTATGATAATGTATGTTATATAAAACAATCTATTTAATTTAAGAATAATTAAGATTTCTCTTTTGTAAGACACAAATATTTCGAACAATTCAAAACAAATCAAAATATTTTGAAAATGTTATTGCGTATAAAAAATGCTATTATAAATAACCGGTGAAAATTTCATGAATATAAGGTAATTTGTTTTAGAGTTACGCCACAAACCAAAATCAATTTTGTCAAAAACAGACTAGCCAATAATATAAATACTGTCGTATATTGTAGGCAGTCGCCAAAATAACATTAGTAAATATATATGTAATATAGATGGGAATATTTTAAGACTGTAAACTATTGACGTAGGTCAGGCCAATGAAGCAAGATTGGCTGAGGTGACAATTATATTTTCTATACAACACCACCGTACGCGCAAGCACAAGAGTCACGTTGTCGCTGAGCGATTCGGCGAGAACGTAGGTACCTACGACTATCGTACGTGTGAAGCGACGGTCGTAGTACGGGCTAGGTGATTTGGATTTAGCAGTGTTTTATATATGTTTGTTTTAATTCAATAAAAGTATTTCCGACCCGAAAACCTCGGGTTACATATTATTTCAAGTCTACTTCGTTCTTACCTTTTATATTGGAACAGTGCTCCGACAAGCATACCTACAGTCAATGAAGTTTATTTAAACTGAATAGCGCTACGGTTGTGAAGTCCTAATAGTCATTCCAATTTTAGGGAAAGGACGTAGAATCGACAAACGCATACCATCGTGCCTCGAAAAGTTACAAGTGCTAATCTGAATTTATTCTAGAGAGAGTCATTAGCTTAGAGCGTATGAAGGTAAGCCGTAGGTATAGTTGGTTTACCGCGTATGATCTAATACCACAATGCTTATGAAAAACAGAGTTTACATAGACTACCTAGCCATTTTTAATTTTCATCTTGATAGTAACATTGCCTATTAATTATTATAAGTTAATAAATAACAATTAGTTATTTAGTGACATTAATTTATATTTATTTATTGGGAGACACGAACCAACAGCTTGTGAATTGCTATATTAAGAGGACGTCGCACCCACATGTGTTGTTTCCGTCTTACACACGTACGACATATCAAATTTTCGTTCGCTAGTTTCAATAGGGAATTGTCAGTTTTTGTATTAGAGTGAATTGACCTAATAACAAACTTTTAAGTAATGAAATTGTTATCTCTCGTTGGTCTCTTACGATATTTCAATTTTTAAGTGAGTTATGAGCGTTTTAAAATATTAATACTTTACATACCCATATCTCACTTAAAAATTGAAATATCGTAAAAGACCAACGAGAGAACACAGATAATGTTATTACTTCAAAGTTTGATAATAGGTCAATTCATTCTAATATTAAAACTGACAGCCCCCTTATTGAAACTAGCGAACGGAAATTTGGTATGTCGTACGTGTGTAAGACGGAGACACCACATGCGGGTGCGACGTCCTCTTAAGAGTAACTATTGTCTATTTGATTCATCTACTTTAAACACTAATTAATAGCCCGGAGTTCTTTCATTGCTTGTATTGAAGCGGTAGGTTTGTAGAGAATAAGCTGTTTTTTTTTATTTGAATACCATTTTTAAATACAATTGTGAATACTGAATTATCCAAAATGTTAACGTATTTATTAATTTTTCATATAAATTGATATTAAAATATTTAACCACAAATTTAGTGTTCATTAAAATAAACAAAAATTATAATTTGTTCTAAGTACCTACCTACTAAAGGTTCATTTGAGCTTGGGATATTATATTTATGACTATAATTTAGGGTATATTTTGTTTATTATTTAATTAAAAGGCTGATGAAATAAAGCTTAATTAACACTATACTGGGTGATTCATTTAGAAGAATCATTATGCAAGAGTGTTCAATGATAATAGAATCACCCAGTATACAAAGACAACACCAATGCAATGATTTATCACTAATTGTTTTAATTTGGATATTATTATTTATAATTATTTTTATTATATGCCAAACAACAATATTTCAAGATAACAATTAAATTAAATGACTCCCTTATGGCGCATGGTGGCAGGAGGTGAGAAATAAGCATCTACTCGTCTGCTGCCACTATTGAGTCAAATCCAAATTAAAATAATGAGCGATAAATGATGGCATTAGTGTTGTCTATTGATTATCTATAGAGTTATTTGATCTGTCCTATAAGTATTTGAGTTTAGTACTCGGTGTCCCGGTTACATACATATTTGGAAACTCTAAAATAATCATTAAAACATTAATCAAAGACTTATTTAACCTTCAAACAATTTCATTTAGTTTAGAAGAAAAAATGATTTTAGGTCAACATTTCATATTTAAATTGTTAGATATATGTTTTTTTAATTTAATGTAAAATAAAATTATGTATACGGTACAGCCAACACTAATATAGTTAAGGAAGAAGAATAAAATGTTACATTTTTTAGTTTTCAAACCATCAAAAGGACTACTAATTACATAATGCTCTTATATAACTAGTATTTAAAGGTGATACAATGTATTATGCTATAATGAAACTATTATAAAGGCATGCTGAACTTTTTATGATATCTAGTAGGTATTTAGTGGAAACAATAATTTACAATTATTAAAAGTTTATTTGAAAACAGTACATTCAATGACTCAATGTAGTACTACAATAATCTATAGCTAATAAGTAATAGAATTGTCAGTAATAGAGAAAATAATCTTAGTTCTTATGGATAGGTATTACAATACATTTGAGAACTAAGCGTCTAAGTATAATATTTACTAATAAGCAATAAATAATATAATATTATACATAAACAAATTTATTAAATATTTATTATACAGGTGTGTGCCTTAATTACTTGAATATAATAATATGCAGTTAACAGATTTTTTATTATGATTACAAGATAAGCATATTTGCAACTGAGCTTAATTACATGGCTCACAAGGAATACGCAACACATAACTAGAAACCTCACTAAAACCTTTACTGGACACAAATTTCATGGCAATTTGCTTTAATAGATTTAAACAGCTAATCACCAGAAGTAAGCGGAACAGACAACTGTACTATACTATATACACAATTATTATATTAAACAAAATGTTTTATATTTAACTTAGTAGTTAGTACAAAGATATTTTATTAAATATATAATTACAAATGATGAACTATTATGGAATAATATGTTATAAATATGATATAACTACTTACTAAACTCAGAATTTCTATTTTTGTAGTTAAAACTCTTTTTAAGAAAACGAATAAATTCTCTAAATAAAACATAGGTAACTATCAACATTCAACTTTCAAATTAAATAGTTAATTTATTTAATAAATACTAATATACAATCATATATGGTTATCTTAAAAACTAATTAATAAATGGATAAAATATTTAGTAATTTTTAACTTCAATGGCTGATAAATTATTTTTTATTTTATATTTACTCTGATGTTTAAAACTATCTTATAATAGTTACATTTACAGATAACGATTAATTGACATTTTGAAAAAATATTTATACTTTTTTGTTGCAATATTTGTAACTTATCGCTTATCAAAGATGAAGTACCTTGATTTTAAACTAGTATTCAAGATAAATTATAGATAACGAGTGTAAAATAAACAACAATAATAATTTGTACTTATTTATAAAAAGTTTAGACTTATTTATTTTTAATGAAACTAATACAGATTTCTAGAATACATATTACGAGACCTTTTTGAAGATCTAGAGCGAGAACTTTTTGAGAGCATAGAATCCCGTATACTTTGAAGGTTAGAACGAGATCCATCACGAGATTTTCTTTGAGATTCAGAATGATAAGTTGTTAAGGAATTAGAACGAGATCTTAATCTAGATTGCCTTGGAGATCTGGAACATGATCTTCTTGAAGCACCAGAGAAAGATTGGTTTAGAGGTAAATAATTATAAGACTTTACAGAATTAGAAGGAGACCCAGAATGAGAACTCAATCCATCTAGTTGAGAAGAATGTTGTGTTAAATAAGTTGGTGATATACATCTTAATGAACTTCTTTGATATCCATCTGCACTGCAAGCACCACGAAGTATAGAACTTACGCGGTATTCTGTATATGGTAAAAACCATTGTTCACAGGTTATTTCATGTCCATCAACTTCACCTATTTGAAATTATAATTAGTTACGTCTATTAAAGTTATTAAAATATAAAGTGTTAAACTCACATCTATTCATATTTCTTATAGCATTTTCAGATTCTTCTGGAGTGGAAAACATTATGTAAGAAAATCCTTTAGAAAATTTATCATATTGGTTGAAATGTAGATCTAAGTTTTTTATTGTTCCAAAATCAGAAAATATTTGACGAAGGCAATGAACAGTAACTCTTCTGGTTAAATTAGTAATACGAATACAACATGAAGTTTGTGGGCATCGATTCTTACACTCAATCGGGATACTAGACCTAAAATCATATAATTACTTCATTTTTTGTACTTAAAATAGGTAGTTATCCTTTTATCAGTAGTTACCTTGGTTTTTTAAAAGGTTTAATGGCATTTTTTGCATTTTTTACTGTTACATCATACCATTTTTTTCCTGTTTTTGTGCTATCAATTAATAATTTCAGGTGTCTGTAAATTAATTTTAATTTAAAATAAATTATAGAAATCTTTACTTATAGATATAGTCTAATATTATAAGATACAGTAACAACTTATGTATAATGAACTACTCACGATGACATTTCTTTTTCTGGTGAAATGCTTGAAGATTTTTTTGAACTGGAATTACGGTTTCTAGAATTTGAAGAAGCCATGCTAGAACCGTAGTAATTTTATAAATTATTAATTCAAAACGAATCCAATATAATTATTTTCATATTTTACCTATTACTCAAACTAACTGCCAAACAACAAATTGTGTTCTTTATGGTACTTTTTGCTTCTTCTTCTTCTTCTTCTTCTTCTTCTTCTTCTTCTATAATGATGTTTTCGATCAGTTAACGTTACACTGTTTGACTTTTTGACCTGTAATAATAATTTAGGAGGGGATTAATCGTGGTGCTACTTCACTGGGCAGTCCTTCCCCTCGTGTCCACATCAGAAAATGCAATTATATTAATAATTTAAGTAGGTATTTATGTAATTACAACATTTTCCCAGTATAATCTAATATAATTATACAAATAAATGATTTTGTGTTAATATTATTTTCAATTTAACTGATTATAAACATCAATTACATCCTATACAGGCAGCAGCTGCTATAGTTTATTAGTTTATTCATTTTTAGATCATATCTGATAAAATATGTACATTGACATACAGACAGACGGTCGTAGGGATTACCGCTAATAACTATTGGTAGACCGGAGCTTTTGTCAACAATTTATAATTATATTGTCACAATTGTCATTTGTTGATAGTACCATATTCCCTATCTATATTTGGACTGTACTAACAATATGTTTTAATTAAACCAGAAAATCCAGGCGTCGTGACGTGCCGTGGCCCGTCGTGTCACTTCGACTTCCAATTAATAGTTAATAATTATATTGTGTACTTCAGTATTTGTGTAACACTCACTCACTGCCCACTGGACTTAAAATGTTTTAATGTTTACTGTCACTATATAATTTCTTAAATTATTTATTCAATTTATTTTATTATGAAAATGGAACTACCTTGGGGTGTATATAATACATTTTTTGAATGTTTATCTAAAAGTAACCAAAATATTGTAGATAGATGTAAATTATGCGTAAAGTTGAAAACATAATCTACTTCGATTGCAAGTAGTTCAAATTTGAAAAAACACATTGCAGTAAGTACCTAATTCAGTTTATTCATATATTTATGTAATCTCTTAACATAATGTATAGTATAATATTTTGATTAAATAAATATTAATAAATAATAATATACAGGCTGATTATTATTTAGATTTTTAAATGTTTATATTTTATAATTTATTATTGCCTATTGAATATTGGCGAAACATTCTACAAAACTTGAAGCTTGAACAGAGCTTGAAGATCTTTTAAATAAAAATAACCAAAAAGAGCAAAAACGTAAACATGAACTCGAGTCAAGTATTGGCCAAAGTTCATATAAAAAACAAATGTCCATTCCTAATGCTTTCAACCGACCTCAAGTTGTTAACCAAGGTAAGATATTACAATAATACACTGTATAATATACACACTCGCAAACATTTTTTCTATTGTAAATTGTAATTTATTATTTATATTATTCAGAATTTTTGGAATCTATGATCACAGAATTCATAGTTTGTAATAATCACCCATTCAGTACAGTTGAACAAGAGAAATTTAAAATAATAATTGATAAAGGATTTCCTAATCGACATTTATTAACACGAAAAACACTCATGTCTCGAGTATCGACAAACGCAGAAAATGTACGAAAAAATTTAAAAGAGGAGTTAATATCAACAAATGTAAAATATGTCTGTGCAACTGCAGATTGTTGGTCTGTGTTTAAAAAGTAATTATTTATTATCGATTTATCCTAATTTAATATTTGAATGATATGTTTAATGGGCAAATTTTTAAATCATAAAAAATTAATATAATTTTTATTTAAGATTAATACCTTCATAGCTACATAAATCAATATTTAAATAATTAAGTTAACATAAATTCTATATGAATATCAGAATATATTTTATTTTATGTATTGAATAAAATGTTTAGATAGGTACCTAGATGCAAACTAAATTTATGAATGTTTTAGATATAGCCATATAGGTGACTTAGAGTCTATAAGCTATAGTTAAAACTGTAAAATAATTAAAAAAATGTTTTTTTCAGAAGTTATATTGGAATAACAGCTCATTGGTTTGATTTTGAAACTCTTGATCGGAAATCTGCAGTTTTAGCTTGTCGCAGAATTAAAGGGAGGCATACATATGATGCATTAACAACAATATTGAAAGTTGTATTTTGTGAATATGACATATTAAATAACATAATCAATGTAGTAACGGACAACGGCTCTAACTTTGTCAAGGCTTTTCGGGAAGTTTAGTATTCAGTTATAGTAAAAAACTCATAGGTATCTACTTAATATAAATGTAATTAGGTACTAATTAGCAATTGCCACTAATTGGTGCATTGTTTGAAAATATACAATTCAATTTTTAGTTTTATTTTTATTAATACAAATATTAAATTAGTATGTAGGTTTTATTTTGTCATAAATCATAATATCATTAGTTATTTTACTTATTTCATTTTATATATTAGTTATTGTTATTATTTATTATATAATTATTTTTATAGTATTTTTGGTGAGCAAGAAGATGTAACTCTAAGTCAGTGCGAACTTGATGATGGTGGAATTGAAGAATATGTTGAAGTTATTGAAATAGGTAATATTCTTGAAGAAGATAACATTGATTCAGCGTATCAATTACTATCTCATCATCGCTGTGCTAGTCATACTCTAAATTTAATTGCCACTAAAGACAATGAAATAGCTTTATCTGATTCCATTTACAAAAAGAATTCAATCTTTATGGAACAAACAGGAACGCACTAGTCTAATTGCTGATGATATCCATGATTTGTTAAACATTTACATTGTAACTCAAGTAGCTTCAATTCCGCACTCAATTCATAATATAAATTTGTTTACTGGAGAGTTAACTTTCAACATTTTTTAATTTTAATTATATTTTTAGTTTTTACTTATTTATCTAAATTTACTTTATGTATAATTTTTTATTATTATTATTATTATCATTTTATCACTGGGTGTATGGACCCTTTAAAAAGAGAGGAAGCTAAAGATCTTTTAATAAATGAGATTGCACTTAATTGGAAATCCACACCGAGACCAACTATATACCCATTGAGTTGAATCAACTGTAGAAGAAGATGATTTTCTCTTTAGTGAAGAGTTAGATTCTGATCAACCCAATGGTGAAGAGGAGCGTTATTATAATACTGTTTATACAGGGGATTTAAAAATTTTAAATAGTTTACCTATGATGAAACAAATTTTTGTGAAGTTTAATACATCACTCCCTTGAAGCTCT
Source organism: Nasonovia ribisnigri (assembly GCA_027563435.1). Classification (NCBI taxonomy): domain Eukaryota; kingdom Metazoa; phylum Arthropoda; class Insecta; order Hemiptera; family Aphididae; genus Nasonovia; species Nasonovia ribisnigri. Next base: position 27,170 of record JANEHU010002290.1, on the reverse strand, counting down.
TCTGTCAAAAGGCTCTTTAGTGTAACTAGAGATATTTGTACAAAAAAAACTGAATAACTGATCAAAATTTTGAAAATATATTATTGTGAAAAATAAGTATAAAAAAAAGAGATTTAAAATAGACTTTTTTTTATGAAACGTAAACATAAGAGTAATATCATTGTAACTAGTTACTTTAGGGTAAAAATTGTAATATTATGCATTACTTTTGTACTTTTGTAGTAACTAACAAGTAATCTAGTTACCTATTTTATTTTGTAACTTGTAACGCAACTTATTTACTTTTAAAAAGTAACTTACCCAATACTAAACTATGTAAATATACATAGGTAATTTAAATTAATGAAATTAATTAATTTGAATAAATAAATAAAAATGACTGTTAACTGTAACAATTGTTGAGGTTATGCTTATGGGCCCACCCAAAAATATATTCTTGGATCTGACCCTACTTTTAATAGTTGAAGAATGAAAATATTGCAAACGAATTAAACAACCTATATACTGTAACTATATTGTTGTACACAAAATGCAGTATAGGGTCTGATTAGAACACAAAATAGACCAATTTCTCTAATGAGGAGCTAAATACAGGGTATGTGCCGGTTTTACTATAAAAACTAATAGTTGTATACCTAAGAACATATTATACAGTTATGTCTGCTAAGATGGTTTCAAAAAAATATCAGTTAACATTTTTTAAAAATGTTTTATTATTTCTTCTATAAAGCTGTCAAAAACAATTTCCTCATTATGGCATAGACAAACGGTACGCGAAGTAAAAATGATGAAAGTAATGCATTATGGGCATCTATTAATGTGAGCAGTGTCCTGATTTAACAGTTATCGCCTGTCAATAGAATAATGTAAAAGGCTGTGTCCTTGTATAAGTAACTTATAACATTGTTAATTAAGTTTATCATTTTCATCCTATCAACATTGAACATTTATATTTGTATCTAATTTTATATCCTATATTTTTAAATTTAATCATACTTTATAAGCTTCTTAGGTAAATTTACAGGTGCAGCTTATAATACTTTTGCGGCACCTGACAATTTGGTGCACTCCACCCTATGTTGTTGTAATATTATATTTAAATTTATGAAATTTACATTTCATTAATTCAAGACCAAGGAAAATCGACTTCAATGCGCAGCTTGTGGTAGGTATACTCATCTCAGTCTATATATACTTCTGAAATATGGATTAAGACGCTACTATCAATTTCCAAAAATTCTACAAGTCCATCACATTTAGAAAATGATCACCATAATAAATTGAAATAATCTTAATCCTGATGTAAATAATATAGGTAACTTCATAATAACTTCATTGTTTAAGAAAAAAAGTTAATTTATAGGACCCTATTTCAACTTAAGATACTTTTATTATTTTAAATTATAAACTTATTCAGGAGCCCAAATTACCTCATAATCTTATTCAATACTGATTATTTTAAAAAGATAATTATTTTTTAACTAATGTCTCCACTAGATTACTCTAAATGACTAGAAATAAAAATTGATTTTAGCCTATGACCTACAGAGATAGATTTGCAAAGCAAATCGAGGAATGTTTTTGATTTAAACTGTCCAATAAAAAAGTTCCCAACTGGGTTTTTATAGGTATTTTTTCAGCAATTATAGAAATGTTAGATGAAACAGTTTAAATCAAAAACATCCCTCTATTTTAAATGAAAAGCCACCTCCGATAGGTCAAAGGGAAAAAACTAAGTTTATACATTTTATCAATACTATCAATTTTATAGACCTGGCAGGATCAGTTACTCGCTAAACCAAGAAAAAATTGTTGGGGGAAATACAAAAAATAACCAAAACAATTATAAATAGCAACAAATATAAAAAAAAATTATAACAATTTTAATTATTTAGGTAGGTACAAAAATTAACTTGTACACTACTTAAGATAATATTTTGAGCAAACTTGTGAATCACGTAAAGCCGTATAGAGTATTTGGTTGTCATTCGTATACATCAATATCAAATTCGATAATATTCTAACTATAGGGTAATTAGGTGTGCCTACGCAATATGATTATCATGATGTATGTACTTACTAATTCAATTCGTTGTTTTTCAAAAATTTGATAGAAATCTGAATATCTGATGAGAAACTGCGAATTACACACACCACTGGATTACCGGATGACCTGATGGTAAAAAATAATATTGATTAATGTATGTTACAATATTATTAACAAGTGTGTTTACTAGGGTGAATGATAAGCACCATATGTCGATATGACACTTTTATTTTTCAATCAACCTTATATCGATAACTGTCGCTGTAATTACCTTGTGATGATGTATATATGGTGTATCACACTATTAAGCCAAATGCAAATTACAATAAATAATGATTAAATAAATCATTATATATTACAGTGCACAGTAATTACAGTACAGTCGTTTGGTGAACTCCGCGTCACTGCTGAATTGACACTGCCGAGTGTGGGGGATGGCGGACGTCCTCATTCAATACCCGTGACCCTTTAGTCCCTCCCCAATACACTAATACAGAAATACAACTTATACAACTTATCATAACAATTTTATTATGCAGGAATATTCAACACTGTCTGCACGAGCGAAATTCCAATATTGATAAGGCATGATAGCCCGATTACCAGAGTGGTCAATAATCAATAAAATGTTATTATGATGTGTTGTGACTTGGGGTGAGGTACACACTGCGCTACCACGTCATAGGTCCCTTTTTTTTTGTTACTACCGAGTAATATTGAAACACTGTAGTGTAAAAGTCACTGTATTGAAATGATTCTAGGTCAGCTGATCTGCTTACAGGTTGATCGTAGTCTATGAAATATGGGACCACAAAATATTAAATTGTAAAAACGTACCCCAACCGGATTTGATGTTACTCAACGTGACAATTAGGTGTACTTACTTATTCCTCCTAAGTCCTAACTACAGAATACGGCGTAGGTGCCTAATGCCTATAGACATCTTTATCATATTCATTGACACCCACAGGGGGGTGCCAAGGGGGGTATTACCCTCTGAAAAGTTTAAAGTACATGCACATTAATATCAATAACGATATAACTAATATTAGATTAGAAGTTAATTTTACCTTGCCCCGGGTAGGATTTTATCATTTTACATTCTGAGCTGAATTAGTTGGTACTTTTGAGATGTAAAAATTTAAAATCCCCAGTACTTACCTACTTTTCTTAATAATAATCAGGGAGGAAAAAATATAAAAAGACGGACATTTTTACAAGATACCTTTTTTTGACAAACTTGATTTTATTTTTTTTTGTATAGGTAACTCAAAAACAAATAGCCGTAGGTAGATAATTGAACATTTTTTTACGCTTTGTGTACTATTTTAGACATATTATGACATTTTCGATTTTATGTAAAGTTTTTTATTTTTTATTTTTTTTCTATAAATGTCAATAAAATTTTATTTGTTGGGTAAAAAAGTTTGAAAATTTAATACAAAGCTCCTAATACATTGTTACAACAGTAGTTGAAACATATTAAAAGTACATAGTCACAATTTTTTTTTATAAGCATTTAAAGTTCGAATTTGGACAAAATACGTAAAAATTACGAAAATATGCAAATTATTTTGAGGTAGAAATTCATAAAAATTTCTCTTTTTAAATCTAAGATATGAAAATGTAATAGAAGATTCTTCATAAGTTTGTCTACCTTTATCAAAAAAAAAATGTCTATAAGAAAGTCTTATTACATTTTTATGAACGTTTGAAGTTCATATTTTTTTACAACCTTGAATAATTAATCTATTTCTCATGTAGCAATTTTCTTATTATGCTGTAATTCAAAAACGAGTAACTGTAGAAACTTTAAATTTACACAACATGTTTATTATATCAATTTCTCTACTTGATAAAATTTTAAAAAAAATTTGACAAGTTTCAAGTTGCTTACAGACATTTTAAAATTTAAAATTTTTTTAGTTTTTTTTTTTATAAATGTCAATAAAATTTTATTTGTTGCGTTGAAAAGTCTGAAAATTTAATATAAGGCTCCTTATATATTGTTACAGTAGTAATTGAAAAATATTAAAAATACATAGACACAATTTTTTTTTATAAGCATTTAAATTCAATTTTTGACAACATTTGTTAAATTTTAAAATTCAAAATAATGTTGTAGTTAAAAATTGATAAAAATTTCAATTTTTATAGCTAAGAATTGAAAATTTAAAACAAGGTTCCACGTAAGTAGGTTATTCTGTGACTAAAAAATCTCAAAAGTATAAACACATAGTTTTTTTTTTTATAGTTATTTTATGATCAAATTTGGACGAAATTACATACTACATAACCAAGTTTAACGATTTTAGTTATTTTATTGTAATTGTATAATATAAATTCAACTAACCGGCTACCGTATTAATAATATGAAATAACAATATAAATATAAAATAAAATATCCACACTGACTAATCGTCTCAGCTCAGAATCGTTTTCCGTATACAATGATATTATATCATTGAATTCAAATTGAATTCAAATATCATTCATGATAAAGTGGCCAACTCGTAATCTACTGTAGAGCAGAGCAACATCCACGTACCCGCCATTTTTTTATTTTTGTGTCTGTCATCACCTTTTACTTTTTAGGACAGTAAAAATGCTTCGATTTTCTTCAATAGTAATTTTTCTGATAGGAATGTGAATCTAGTTGGTACTTTGGGGGCTAAAAATTTCCCAATAGTTTTCATTAATGCCATGAAAAACAAATGAATAACTAAGGAAAAAACGAGAATTTTTACGCAAAACCCATTTTGGTTATTGAGGTCAATTTAAAAGAAATGAAAGTATATACATGAAATTTTGACCGAATGTTTATATAAGTATTTTCTACACACCATATCATTTTCAAAATATTCTGATTTATTTTGAGCTGTTAACGGACATTTTCAATTTCCAATTTTTTTTTTAGTTTTTTTTCTAAAAATGTCAATAAAATATCATTTGTTGGGTAAAAAATCTTGAAAATTTGATACAAGGCTTCTAATATATAGTTTCAAAGGCAGATGAAAAATATTAAAAATCTGTAGTCACAATTTTTTTTTATAGGTAATTAAAGTTCAAATTTTTACAAAATACGTAAAATTGACGAAAATGTGCAATTTATTTTGAGTTAGAAATTCATAAAAATTTTCTTTTTAAATCTAAGGTTTGAAAATGTAATACAAGATTCCTCATAAGTTTGCCTAATTTTATCAATAAAAAAAATGTTTATAAGCAAGTCAAAATAAATTTTTATGATCATTTTAAGTTCAAATTTTTACAAGATTAGATATTCACTCGATTTCTCATGTAGCGATTTTCTTATTTTAGTGCAATTCAAAAATGAATAACTGTAGATGCATGAAAATTTCACTGATTGTTTATATTAGCATTTTCTATACACCATCTAATTTTGAATATATTTCGACTGTTTTTGAGCTTTTTACGGACGATTTAAATTTTCAAATTTTTTTAGTTTTTTTTCTATTAATATCAATAAAATTTTATTTGTTGGGCCTAAAATAATGAAAATTTAATACAAGGCTCCTGATTTATTGTTACAATAGTAATTGAAAAATATTAAAAATACATTGGCAAACATTTTTTTTTATAAGCATTTAAAGTTCGAATTTTGACGAGATTCATCAAATTCTCGAAAATTATCAATCATTGTATTTACAATTATAAAATCGTCAGTTTTTATAACTAAGGATTGAAAATTTAAAACAAGGATTCTAATAAATAGTACGTCATACTGTAATCAAAAAATTTAAAAAATATATAAACACTGCAGTTATTTTTTACAGACGTTTAAGTTCAAATTTGGACGAAATTACATATTAAAATCAATATTAATTATTTTAATAAAATACATTGACGTTTCCTATAGGCTATATTGCTTTAATATATCGATTATAGATATGTCGTTATTATTATTATAATGTTATCGTAATATCGTCAATGTCGTTTTAGCAGGAGTACCGCAGTATACCCAAGTACGGTGAATATCGTGAATTTATAACTAGGTATTATATATAGAGATATAGCTTTAAAACTGTTTTCGATGTTAACTTTTGAATAGGTATTACCTAGAATAATAAACACGTTCATACGATAATATTTATAATTTATTATGTACCTATATTACGTTCATTGTTCAAACACTTGCATTTTATAAAAAAGTATTTAAATAATTAAATATAATATAGGTACATATTATGTACCTATACTCTATTTAAAATAAGAAGCCACAGAGCGCCAAGGCGGCCACGGGTAAAACCGGTTTTTAAACGTAATGCTAGTGGCTTCTTATTTTGAACAGGGTACAGTTAAAAATATTTTTATCTTAGAAATATATATTTGTGGGTCACCAATATTATGATTATGTTTATTGGCCCTTAAAACTGATTGCCCCCGAGCCCAAAAATTATCTTAATCAAACTTGATCATAGAACAGTTAAGTTCAATCCAGTCAATCCAAACTAGTTAATCAATGTACACATATTTGATATATATACACATACCTCAATCTAGTTTTAAACCAATATATATAAAAATTAAATTAAAACTAGTTATTTGTTTATTCTACAATTACATAGCTAGATACCCAATACAATTACTACGTGCTTAATATTCATCTTAAATTTATCATTAATGAGTTGTGTTTTTAATATGCTTGAACTTTATAGTTGTAAACCGTATGTTAATTTATCTATTTTAATTTGGACATTATATGTTAATCATTGTACAATGTACATACAACATACCTACCTATTTAGATGTGAGTTTGAAATATTACCTAATCGTCCTAATCTATGATTTATTAAATTTGGCTCATTATTTAACTATCTATATATTAGAAGTTGGAATTGTCTGTTTACTTTATGGTTAACTCAACTATAGGGTTTAAAGTCTGCGATACAGCCCTCCTAACAAAACAATTAACTTAAAATAGGTAACTCATATGGGCCCTCCATATCTAAAATCAATCATGGATTTTTTTATTTTTTTTTTTTCTGAACTCTCCCCTAGCCTTCTATAGTTATGCCACTAGTTAACTACTAAAATGCCAATAATGATTATGATTAGGTATAAGTAATTTATAACTATGTGTGACGCGGGCGCACCGCACCGTCTTTATTCAGGTAGCCTTATTCATCGCGGGAACTCCTCGCTTTGGAACGAAAATGAGTTCGAAGCAAACTTGTTGAACCTAACTGAACCTAACCTGGATAGGATTAACTCGAAGGCAAAGGTCCGGAAAGCAGAGCGTGACATCTTGCTTGCTGCTTAGTCCAACAGGTGGAGTCTTGGCCACAACGCGGCTTTAACGAATACGATCCTTCCAGATTTGAGGAGATGCGTGAGAAGACACCCCCTAAAGACCTCGCGTTTCATGTAATCCAAGATCTTACAAGAAACGGGTATTTCAGGCACTATACTTGCACCAGGTGAAGAGCGTCCCTGATGCTACGCGTGTCTGTACTTCCATCACCCGTTGGACACTGCCGAACACACAATGTTTGATTGTACATACTGAGATCCATTTCGAGTGGCAGTGAAGGAGTTCATCTGCAACCGAAACATCACATAGAGTGAACTTCAGGATCTACTGTGCAGCCCCACCGATCTTCTGTTTAGCGAGAATGACCAACTACAGGTTGCCTTCCAACGAGCTCTATGATATGGTTGAGGACATGTCAGGCTGCAAAGAACAAGATAAGAGGATAGTCGAGGCCAAAGCGAGAGGTAATCTATGGGTACTGGAAAGCCACCTTAAACGACTGAGCACTCCCCGGGCAAACAGTAAAAAGTGAACACATGCCGGTGGGGGCGTCCAGCACCAGGCCAGGAATAGGATCAACGAGATCCTGGGAGATCAATAGTTATTAGTAATATTCGCAACATTTAGCATAGACCACATATGGTAGAAGAGCCACCGCAGAGAACTAAATATGATTCAATAGTAAAGTATATAAACTGTTGGAAGACCGTGGATTTAGTATATCTATATAGTATAACTTGGCACTAGGACAATACTACATGGTTAGTTAAACCCCGCATCGATCATAAAATTGGCCAGCCACAAGCACATTTGCAAACCCATTGCCACAGACTCACACAATGCTAAAACTAGCTAATTCGGGAAAGCGATAACATGGACCGTGGGAGCGACGATACAAGTTGCAAGGGATAAGATAGGAGGAGGGATGAGGACTATATATATCCCTCAAACGGCCCACTATTAATAGGTATACTAGTACGAAAACCTCCACGAGACTATTATTTCAAAAATTAATAAGTTGGACTTAGAATATTTCGATCGACAGTATTTTTGGACTTTGAAAATATAGGTGGTAACTGGTAATGGTCAAGATTTTGATTATAATAACGATATCAACTCTATTTTTAAATCTATATCCATAATCCAAAAGGGTATAATACATGGATCTATAAACTAACGAACAGAGCTTAGAGAGATAAGTTAGGGGTACAATATAGAGTGAGCGAGAAAAGAAACAAAGTAGTATCTACGATTTATCCAGTTCCGTATGCGGGCTCCTTCACTACTTTATGTTCTTTCTATCTCAGTTATATTATAGTCACCTAGCATTGAACACAGGGGGGAGTGGAATGCGCCTGGTAATTAGCTTACAGGTCTATAGTATAATAGCAAAGTTTGAGGAAAGGTATTTTATTCAAATTTATTGTCTTCTTAGATTGAGAGTGTATAGGAAATATTAAGTATACTAAGGGATCGGGCTTGAATAAAAAGCATTTGTGGCTAATCAGTAGGCACTCAATTAACTTAAATTTGTCTACAATAAATACAGGTAAATATGCTTAAAAAATGATTACTGATTTTAAAATAATGTTTATCAGGAGGAAAGTTGACATACATCAAACACGTCCTTATGAACCATATATTGATTACACTACGAGATTAAAGTTTTATATTTATGACAAAGAAATATCACACAAAATCAGTCCAGAAGATATAAGTTATGTTTCTGATAAATATAAAGATTAAATTAACTTATAATAATAATTGTATGCTTTTATTAAATTAAATTTTTTTCAAATTGTGACTTATATTTAAACTAAGACTTAAACCATTTTATTGTTATTTTTGTTCATTTTTATTTGTTATATTCGTAACATTGTAATTTGATTGTAAACAATAGGTAATCAAACCAAACACAGTAAACTTGATGTATATATTTATGAATCAGTGGTATTTTAAGCTACTAGTAATAAGAAACAAAGCAAAATAAAAATCATTATTTTTAAAATAGTATAACAATATATTATTATATATTTATAACAATAACTAATATTCATAAATTGCTATACAATAATATAAACATAATTTTGTTGTAATAAATTTAGATTCTGAGGTAGTTATTGGTCTTATAAGCTGTGAGTTTTTCCCAAAAGATTTGTTGAGACAAAATCTTGATATTTTTTAATAAGATTAAGTATTGCTTAATTTATACTTATGACTCAAATGAGATTCATAAACGAGACTTTGGCTTAAGAAAAGAAAAAGTATTACTTATTTTTAAGGTCAGCCACGACCTATCTACCTTAAGCATTGCTTTTAGTTATCATCACAATTCTTTTTATTTTTAAATTATCAAAATTCCTTAAGGTGCCCATTATACAGAGGTAACACTGCTAGTGGTATTAATTATTTAAATAAATATTGTGCAAATTCCTTATTTTAAATCTTAATTGATAAACGTTAGAAATCAAATAGAGCACCTAGCTACATACAATACTAATGTTTTAAATATTTTTTTGTTTATTTAAAAAAACAATAAATAAATTATAAAAATGTAGAAATTGGGTGACATTACCTGATCAAAAATAAGGTATTTCAGAAAAAATTCTAACCAACAAAAATATCTTTTAAATTATCAAAGTTAAAAATCAAAAAATCAATTTATTATGATTAGATAATAATCAATAACTTATAATTTTGTTATGGTATATTTAATTTATAAATAACAAACTATGTCCGCCAATAATTTTGTAGGCATCTATCACAAAATTGAAAAAAAAGATTTTCTTATTAGTATTAAATTTCCTATTTAATTTTAATAAATTATGGTAAAAAAAAAAAAAATAGCCCTAGTAAACTAAATGTATTACAATTGTTTAAATTAAAACTATTATGAATTTACTTAACTTTAGAGACCCTGAGTGAACAAAAATTGATAATTTTACCGCGTTGGTGAGTATTTTTTAGAAAAATAGCACTACTAGAATCCATTACAAAATACGTTTGTTAAAACTAAAATTGATTTTTCTGTTGGTACAATTAAGTGTTTAAAATTATAAAAAAAAAATAAAGTTACACTTTTTTTTTAATTATTTTAATTTTATATTATTGATTCTAAATTATTAAAAATTATGATTACAACTACATAAGATACACCCTGTATATAATGCAAATAAAATTATTTACAAACAGAAAGTTGCTAATATAGTTGTTAACTAGCTGAATTTGTGACATTGGAACATTGTTTTACTTGAAAAAAATATTGATGGTTCAGTTAAACATGTTAAATATAAGCCATAACAGCTTAAATTATTTTATATTAAGACACATTTTAATTACATTAAAATTATTGGTTAATCTATTTCTAATAACTAATATGTTGCCCATAAGATGTTGAATTTTAATTCCCTGTTTAAAGTTGATTACATATTTTATACACAAATTCATATATTCACTGACACTGATGGAACAATGTTAAAATGAGTTTATAAAGAATGAACAATGTAAAATTGAATGTAGATTTAATTTTTCTTAAACATATATAAATCCTTGCAAAAATATATAATTTCTCAATACAATGTCTTTGGATATTTTAAGTAAAAAAATTAACATTAATAAAATAGTTCATTGGTAATAAATTACAAATCAAATTCTTGTGATATTTGATTTGAAATGATATAATGTGCGCGTATAAGTTTAATATTAAACAAATTTTTCCAGTTGCATTAATCTGCAAATTGTCCACCCTTAATCTCAGACTGATAAGATTCAAATAATTGTTTTGCCCAGCTCATGCACCGTTCTTGCTTTGTAAGTAATTTGTACTAATTGAAAAAATCCATATAAATATTGGAATCAATACACAATCAAATAATAATTAAATAACTTATAAAATTAATACCCTTGCATTCAATAATCTATCTGCATTGCATATAAAAAATGTTGATTCTTCTGGAGGCAAATCATCAATGACTTCTTCATTTATATTTGGAACATCATATTTGGTTTTGTCTGTAGTTTCCTCATATTTTTGTTCAGATGATGGATTGAAAACTTTAAACACAAATCCTTCTTGATTGATCTGTTCAATTGAATTTTCTCTTTTCACAATATCCACTATAATACACATATAAAATGAATAACATAAAAACCACAAAAGAAAAAAAATGTTTGATTGTATTTATTTAATGTTTATACTTTAGATTTTAAGAAAAGCAAGAAATGTACATAGAATGATATTTAGAAGGAGTTTAGTAAGGAACAATTTCCTACAACCTTATAAAATATTATAGAAATCTCAGAAAATGTAGTGTTGTTCTACCAGAAATCTGCTAGTAGTAAGTAGGGTTTTGAATGTGAATGTGTTTTTAAATCTGTAAAATGCCAAAATGTGTGTATCACAATTTTAGAATTTAAGAATAGTTCTATATCAAATTATTCATGAGTTATAATTATTCAACATACTAATTAACAATTACCAATAAACTTACAAACATTGTTTTGAAGCCAGTTTGCATCATAATCTTTTTTGTTAACAGTTTCAGATTTTACAACCAACGAATCATCTTGGAAGGTAGACAATGAATTAGGTTGTACCTTTTTATTTATTTCGTTATCATTGAATGCTTTGGAGCTTTTAGATTGGTGATTTTTAATTGAAGAATTGGAGTTATTTGAATCATAACTAGTAGATGAACTTTTTCTGTGATGTTTTCTTTTCGAACGACTTTCATCTCTACGATAGGAACGACTAGAATGTTTGGGTCTTGACGATGAATATTCTGATGAACTATTGGATCTGTGTCTACGCGTTGATTTTTTATGGTGCCTGTTTTTAAAATAAGAAATTTTAATATTTATTAAAACTACTTAGTTTTAATTTCATGAATACAATAATATATATTCTATAAATTAAATACCTATATTACTAAGATTTAAAACAATTTTATACATACATTTTCTATCCTATGTTATTTATAATTATTATTCAACATTATTGACATAGTTAATTATAATTATAAATTATACTATTTAACAGTTAGCATAAATGATACATTTTATAGAAAAGGCCAAAAGGGTAATGTTCATTTGGTAATGTCTATGTCTATGTCTGTAGACTGTGAAAGTGTAGAATACAGATATAAGGACTGACCTTTAATCAAAATGACTATGAATTGAAGTCAATATATCGCAGAATATTCTACTAGCATCTTATAATAGAAGACCTTGACCATTCAAGGGTGCTAACATCTATACTAAAACCATTGATTATAAATACTATAGATTGCTCAGTAGCCAGTTTTTTAGCAGCACAAAAAAATTACTCTAAGTAGATGGCGAGGTGACGTGACTATTAGCGATTAAACTTAACACGACATTATTAATCACAAGCTCATACCCAATAATACGGCCACTCGGATTATCAATGTCATGTAACATTGTAATCGCTAGTAATCACATCGCCTCACCATCTATGGGGAGTAAATACCGAAAAACCGGCCACTGAGAAATCTATAGTATTTATAATCAATGCTAAAACTATTTGTAAGTACAATAGTTAATGTTTTGTATTTTTAGGTATAATGTAGACATTTATGAATTTAATTTTTATTATACACTAAAATGTATTGTATTTTGTTTTTAATTAGGTATATATTTTTAGCATAAAAATACCTTGATCCAGATCGGCTTGAATGATTTTTTCTGGAATATCTTGGACTATCTGTTGATGAAGAACTTGAAGACCTATAAATTAAATATTGGTTAGTTATAAAATTAACAAAACAATACTTACAACTATTTATATAATAGAGATTCTATTAAATTGCATACAATTTAATACAATATGTTTCTATACATTTTAACTTTTAACATTCTATACATTGTAAATTATATTTTTAGTTCAGTGAATATAATTGCCATAGTTATGAGTACTGAAATATTTATTTTTTAATTTTTATGAAGAAAAATTATGATAAAATCTAGATATTTGTGAACTAAGTGTATACAAATGTTAACATAGTAAGATTTTACTTATAAGTAAAATATTGATGGTCTATCCTAACAAATATTTATAATTAAAACTAATAATATCACTTCTACAATACTCAATTTTAATTAACTTAAGATTAAAAATTTTAATTCTAATAAATATTTGGTTTCAATTGTTGGATTAAATTAAAAAAAAATCTTTTTAAAGCATTATAAAGCAAATCATATTTGACGAAAGTAACTGAAAAAATAATTATTCATAATTTTATCAAAAAAATATTAAAATTATAAATAAATTATTTTTTAATAAATTCTCTGTTTATTTTTGATAATGCTCTTTATTGTCAAGTATTTATACACATATACACAGTGAGGAGATCTAGAACTCTGGTACAAAACAAAATGTATGGTGATCTTAAAAAAAAAAAGCCACTTATATTTGTTATAAATAACAATATATAAAATTTACTTGTATGTGCAGTAAAATACAAACAATTTGTTGAAGTGGTTGGATTGATAAATGTTGAGATGCCAAATTCACAGGGGTTAAGTTATAATCTGAATTTTATATAGTATTAAATAATTGTACTAATGTCTAATATACTAAATTACTAAATATTTTAAAATTATCTTTCTATTACTAGGTTTAAGTATATCTAGAATCAATTTTAGTTAATAATATTAACTCCCGTTAACTCCTTTCAATACAAATGCATTGGGATTAAAGAAGATAGGTAAATCAAAAGAAATGTCATTGTGAATACAGTTAAACCATTCTGAACACTGTGTATTCTATCACACACCTGTATATTGTAGACACCTCTTCTGAACATACAAATATGATAATGTCCCACAAAAAACTATGTATTCCAATGTACATGTCTATATCGGACACTTTTGATGGTCCCATGGCTGTCCGTTATACACAGGTTTCTAATACCTTATCTAGTAATTTGCACTCAGTAAAATTATATTATGTTTATACCATATATAATACTTTTAGTATTATATTATATAGTCCAATACAGTTGGTTATTAAGTATATTGTCATTGGTAATATACTATGAGTTAATAGTGAAAACTGATAGATATAATGCATTTAAAGTTTTCAACTAATGGATAACACGACAATAAAAGAAAAATTTGTTAGTTGAAAATAATTACATTTTTAATAAATGCAGGTAAATGGGATGATTGGTTATTTTACACAAAGTTCACAAGTGTATTTTATAGTGTATTATATAGACATATAGTCTTACAACAATTTTAATTTCATAAATAAAACAAAATTGAATTATAATCTAAAATGGCCATTATTTCTAGAGTAAAATTTTATTCACTCTTACTTACAATAAAAAATACATGATATATGTATTTAAATTCTTGGTACTAGTATAATATACTACCTACCACTATACTTCATACTATGTTAGCTACCAGAAAATATGGCATAACTGTCATATTCTTAGGTTAGGTTAGAATGATAAACAACATTAACGGTATTACAATACTATAATACCCATAATAATAACTGGTAAATTTTCACCAAGCAAACGATAACTTACTTTGTCTAGGATAGTGTAAAAACAACATGACATATTATAACACTATTATTTTGACGTTTTAAATTTAAAATACTTGACAATGATGATCAACAGCAATACATTAAGTTTTAGTTTAATAAAATGTAATTAGTAGATAGCTAGGTAGCATACTACACGAGTACCAATTTATCAAACAAATTTCATCGTGAAAAAGTATAAGGAATACGTCTTGTAAATTACACAAATGTTTCACAGTTTTCTACTTATTAAAACTTATCGAGTCTGACACTGGTGAGCATATTAATAGATTTTAAAACATTAATACATGAATATATATAATACAATTTGTATCTACATGACATATTGAATACATAAAGTATGTTAGATTATACTGATATTGATTTTATCTAATAATAATACTTAATGGAATGGAAAATTAATTTCCTTAATATACTATTTAAAAAAGTAATATAATAACTAATTAATATAACCCGTTATTTAAAAATAATAAAAACTATATTTTAAATTATAATATTATTTAAAATAGTTCTCAATGAAAAAAATGTAGTTTTATGTTTAGTAATCCACTCATAGTAATATTGAACATTCAGAATATTTAATGTATAAATATAACTTTTTAAAATGCTCAAACCATAAATTTAAATCATAAAAAGAAATATTGTATGAAAGATTAGATAGGTACGTAATAATCGGACAAAAACATTATTTTATTTGAATGTTAGTGGTCATACAGGTTTCTCATCTGATAATAACTAAAAAGCTTGATATATTAATCAATATTATAAGTAAATTATTAAAACCCATAAGACACCTTTTTTACATTTTTTTAAATATTACCTATTGTACAGATAAAAGAAAAATGTATAATTACCATTAATGCAGAAATATAATATATACATTTAAATAGAAATTAATAATCAGTCAATACTACAAGAAAATTAAGTTGTGAACATTTAAATTAAAAAGTGATGACGCTCACCTGTGCTTTTGGTTATAATAACGACTATAACTTCTAGTTCTGTCACGAGAGTTTGAATCACTCGAATACTTACTCATAATTATTCCAGCTCTTATTCCTGCAAATTGAAATAGAAACTTAATTATTTGAAATTTTCATTTAAATTATATTTATTACAACAACTAATTTACAATTCATTTATTATTTAAATGATTATTAATTAATGATTAAAATGCAAAATATATTTAAAATATGTGTATGAGTAAGATTACATCAACAATCTAGTAGCATATTACTTAACTTTTATGCTGGGTGGGGGGGGGAGTCAATGAAATAAACCTAACTTACTAGGTACCTAACTTTAAAGAATAATATTAATATTAATGTCTTTAATATTTTAAAGAATTTATATTGCCTTAAAAAGGTCATTATTGTGTATGGAAAAAAAATTTTAGGTGTTTCAAGCCCCCCCCCCCCAAAAAAAAAAAAATTCAAGGCCTAGTTACAGCTGTTTATGCAGTTATAGTCACTACTCAATTAAATTTATTAACCTTCAAATTATTACAATTTAAAAATGATTAAAAATTACATAAAAATTTTAATATCTTAAAAAAGCCAATACAGCGACACATGTAAGCAAAGTAAGCAAAGTTTGATAATAGGTGGATTCATTCTAATATTAAACTAACAACACAAGATTCTGCTATTCGTAAATATACTATGTATTGCACGTAGAATAAACGAGAGAAAACAAATGGTGCTCTAATAAAATCTTACTTAATATAATATAAGTATAGTACAATTTACCTTATCAAAAGAAGACAAAAGCTTTAGAAAAATGTGTGTAATAATATGGGAGCTATGCACAAGCCTTCAATGATTTTTTAAAAAACTTATTTTTTTTTTTTGTAGCTGTTGTTATAGGACCTCTAATAAAACAATGCAAGACAACACGTCATACTGATGGTGAAAGTAACGTTGTAATCTTATTTGATATGATCGATTCAAAAATAGTATAGATATTATAGACAGTGTTGGGTAAATTACTTTTGAAAAGTAATACAATTTTTTCAATTTGTTTCTATAAATATTTTTTATTACAAATCACATTCCTGTTACTTGACATTATTTTTATCACATTACTTTACTTTTTGGTTCATTACTTTACAAATAAAGTTACTTTTTTTTAAAAATAATTACAAAATCAATCCATAACGAATAAGAAGTAGTAGGTACATTGTTTATGACTTAATGTTACACATGAACAAAATGTATAAGTATTAATTCCTGGGATCTTTAATAATATTGTTGATTATTATTTATTAAAACTTTCCTTATCGTAAATAAATGTTATTGATTTTTAATTGTTCTCAAATATCCTAGTCCCTAATTTTTGTAATACATTCTACATTCATAACTTATTTTAATAATGTGGAAAATAACACATTAGGTACTCCATAGAAATTACTTATAAAAAATAATATCGTCACAATTGACGAAATAAATAAAATTTATATATTAAATAAAATTAGTTCAGTGTTACTGCAAAAGTAATTTTGTTACAGTAATTTGTAATTTGCGTTACTTTACTACCCAACGCTGATAAAATAAAGAATACAATTGGGACAATAATTTTATATATATATATATATTATATTAGTATACTAGTTACATCACCATTCTTAGAAATAGGTAAAATTTGACTTCCAAGAAGTTGGAAAGAAACCAGTATTCAGAATAAATATTAATTATGTATAAAATATTGATTTAGAACATCAGTAAAATTTAAGGCCATATTATAAAATAAGTTTAAATCTGGTAGCTGGATTATGTGAAAATAAGGCTGTAACTGATTCTATATAAACACTTTGAATTAACAGAAGTTATCAAGTATCAAGTTCGAGTAGGTTTCATAAATCATAACATTAATCAATTGTATTATTTAACTAAGTGCATCACTAATAGTATACATATATATATTTTTTTTTTAAACAAGTTATGAGCATTTTTAAATTTTAATATTTCACATAGGTAATCATAACTTGCTTTAAAACTAAAATTAAAAACCATTAGAACACAGGTTAATGATTTTATCTTTAAATTTGAAAATAGGTAAATATACAGTAATATTAAAACTTACAACACAAAATGGATTTGGCATAAAATAAATTTGTCATGTTGTACGTTTTTAAGATAGAGGACAGGAAGGCTCTTTCTCTTGTCCTCTTACCTACTAGGTACTATATACGAATTCAAATACTACAAGTTCAAGGTCAGGTAAATTTAACTAAAAAACGCATAGTTAAGTTAATACAATTGCATCATTTAACTTAATTTATACTATAGATATACCTACTTATGTAAATGCATTTACTACTTTAGCAGACATTCAATTTTAAATTTATGAAAAGTATAGGTGAATTATTTTAGTGTCTTACCCACATCCAATTCCAAGTATTTGGTAAGTTTTTGATTTGACTCGTGCACTGTGCAGTCACGTATAACAAAAACAGAATTTGAAATTTGAAAAACACAAACACCTTATGATGTACCTAGGTACAAAATATTATGTACAATTCAAAATTTGAAAACATTGTGAGGTATGTACCTAATCATTATTCATTATAACCAAAATATTAATATTGATAACACATCTGTGGAGGACAAACACAATAATATAAATATTGGTACTATAAGTATGGTGGAGGTAGGAGCCAGGAATCCTAACACAATATTATAATAGGTATAGTAATAGTAATTAATATAATATTGTTGAAAAGAGGATGGCAGTGCGCGGATATATTTAAGTTACCTAATGTGTGGTTAACACGACGCACATTACTTTTACATTTACTTAAGTACTTGTCATTAGAACTTTTTACTCGCACTATAACACCTCACGTGTAATTGTGTAAACAAGTGAAAATAGTGATCTTAGGCCTTAGCATGAAAACAATTGTAACATTAGTAAAACTTGAAAGACGAGTGAATAGAACCACGTTAAATCGCTAATCGACAAGTGTCAATTAGTGACAAGTACTATAATAATTAATATAGACGTATATAGGGATTACGCAATACTTACCTACGTGTTAACCGAGTATAACACAAACATAATTTTTTTTGATTAAATTTTTTTATGTGAATTATCTTTTTAGTCTGAACTATTAGAATGATTGGAACAAGGCCGACAAACTAATAAAAATAAATACATTAATTGCTATATTTATAATATTAATAGGTTTGACGCATATACAAAGACCTATATGTTAAGATTTCTTTATAAGAGTATTGTCGTATATTAGTACGAAATCATTATAACTTCTAAGTTCTAACTTTCTAAGACCAACAATTATTGCGTACGATTTTTATCGAATCAAAAATATATCGTAAAATTATAAAAAATAATAGGTATTTAATTTCTTTTAACATACCTAATACAGTATTACAATTTACAATTATACTAGTAGCCAGTATATGTTCTATACTTATACAAAATGTAAGATATTATTTATTTTTATTTATTGAAAAGGTTATTGACAAAATAATAGGTGAGTCTCTCCAATTTGATCCAACAGTCGCTGCTAATCATATTTTATGCTATGTCTAGTCTTATTAGTATACGGAGTCTTCTAAAAGTTTGAAAACAGTCATCGGACTAATTAGAATTTAGGAGTAGCTGATAAACGATAATATTATGATACAATTAATGAGGT
Organism: Nasonovia ribisnigri; assembly: GCA_027563435.1. Lineage (NCBI taxonomy): Eukaryota > Metazoa > Arthropoda > Insecta > Hemiptera > Aphididae > Nasonovia > Nasonovia ribisnigri. The sequence continues at coordinate 7,621 of JANEHU010002290.1, read as the reverse complement.
GGTTTTACCTAATATATGTGTATAGCAATGTAGCAGTCTTATCTGTTGACTGTTAATCTTCTATTATGTAGGTATAAAAATATGCAAACGTCAATTAAAACGTTTCCAAATATTTCGAATACTGTAGGTGTAAATATAGGTATTAACTATACAGTTCTGAGTCCTGAGAATCTGAAAAGTTGAGTGTATATTATTTAATTATCAAAAATCATTATTGATTTTGTATACATTATTTACTTTATTGTAAAATAAAAAAATAAAAGTGCATATAAATATTCAGAAAACTAACTTGAAAATATTATTTTGAGGTGGCTTTAAAAACTAAGCCACCGTAAGCCCTCCACGGCTTCACGATAACCACCTAAAATATGCTTTCTTACCTTCCAGGAATATATTATATTATGACAATATTTAAATATCTATACCAATATAGGTGACACATTATACTATTAATGTTACAATATCTAACAAAAATGTATAATCTTATATAAATAGTAAATATACAATACAACATTTAAAACATTATAAGTTTGAACTAATATAGTCCAATAGAAGTAATTTTTACATATTTTGCTCGCCAATCAATTTTTTTATGCTGTTGATAATAGCCAGTTATTAATATCATAATATTAATAATAATAATATTATGTATAAATGAAAATTTCTTTCCATGAATTTCTTTCTTCCTTTTATCATACTCTTTATCCGTAGACAATGCTCCTAATTGAGTTTTTCGCTAATGATAATAAAATAATATCCATGTGACTATGTCAATATATTCAAATCATCGTCAATAATTTATGGATTCACACAATTTCGCTGTAGGACGTCACTACGTCAGTGCAGTAAGAAAAGTTCATTCGTAAGAAGATTTATGACGTGCAGTGAATACTAAATTTGTATTTTATTTTCAAGGTATGTCAGTAAATAACAATAATTTGTATGTGTTCTTACTTCTAAGTAGGACTCTTTCGGTATATTTATTTTTTGTTTCGTTTTAAATTGAATGGTGTGCTCCCCAAATTCTACTTCCAAATCCTATATAAATATATTCACTAGCTTGACGCTTCTTAGTTCTAATGCTCGATTTTAATTTCCAATAAGTCAATTATTTTTTATGTCCGGAAAAATATTTATTTAGCACACACCTACATCTGTATTTTATTTCACATTTATTTTATTTACTTAGGTTGATTTGGACCGGGTTTAATTCACATGATCATTATAAGAATACATTACATATTATCGTTATTAATTTTGTCCGTATTAGAAAAAATATAAATACACCACCAGTTTCTTTATCAGAAAATAATATTTCCCAAGAAAAATTATTTACGCCACTCAAAAACTATTTCAGGTTCATTAAAAATATTTCAATTTTTTATTATCGTTTGTTTTTTAATATAGATAATATAATATTATCATAGGAAATAAACAGGGACACTAGCTACAAGGTATATTTAATGACAATATTGACAAACCCACAAACCAATAATAAATAGTTAAACGCAGTTTCAAAGTTTTATCGAATATTTCTAAGATGGGCATCGGGAGTCAAACAATTAAAAACAAGAAAAACAAATACATTATTTTATTTTATTGGCTTGGCCCTGGAAAGCTCTGTTCAAAATTATATTAGTAGGTACTTAGGCAATCATTATCAATTTTATAATTTGATCCATAGGGTTGCGTAGACTTAAATACAAAAATTAAGTGACCCTGTCACCGGCTAGTATTTTTTATCCAGATAGATATTTTTATAATATTATTATCGTCTACTTATATTCGATAATCGATAAGGTAGGTAGGTACCTACTTGAGTATCCAAGCCCGTCCTGCACCCCTATTCCCTATACGGATAATTAAAAAAAAATATATTATTATATTAAACACACACGGATAGGTACGGCATTTCTATCTACATTAAAAATACGCTTTTTGGCCAACAACGCCATAACGGAAAGAGAAATGATGATTATTAGTCACACAGAAGCTTCTGAGCGATAAAGAAACAATAAAACTATAAAGTATAAATATTATATAGCATTAAATTATAGTGAAAAGAGGTGCAATTACGTTGCACCGGTACGGTTAACAATGTTATCAGTTGTGTTGGCTAACATATTAATTGTATACAATATGCTGCATCCACAAGTTATTAAGTTTAATAATTATTGACTTATCAATAACGAAAACCTGTTTATTTATATTCATTATTTTCATGTAGTAATATACCTACTGGCCACTAATATTTATAATAATTATTATCTAATGGTAAAATTTAATTGATTTGTTTCCGTATCTATTTTTAGAATATTATAATATACAATGGCCGATGATACACTATGTATAGACGATTTTGAAGTAAGTATACCAAATAAGTAATAAGTAATAATATACTACATAAAATAGCAGAAAATAAACTACAAGCCATTCAGGTAAAAAAATACAACTACAAATTGATTAATTAACCATTAACGTAATTAACGTATTATCAACTGTGTTTCACCGTAGCATATCAAAACATAAATAATAAATTATATATAAACCTGGTAAGTAGGTAGGGAGGGGAAAAAAATAACAGAAAACAAAAACTTTTACAAAAATAATATTATATATAGGTATAGTTGTAAATAATTCAATGAAAAACAACTGTGTTGTTAATTTCAATTATTATTATTCATTAGGCCATTGTTATCTATATGGCTATATTATGTAAATATTTTAGTATTGTTATCTTAATGGTCCAGTGGATGAAATCAATTTTATTCTAAAAAAAATCGCATTTGAACAGTCTGCTGTATATCCGGCGCACGCCTTCATATATTGGTCCAAGTGTTGCTCAACGTAAATATAATAACTTCTCAGTTAGGAATTATGACAACTGTCACAACCCTAGGTGACTAGACCCTAGCTGCGAAAGTTCTTAGTTATCCCTTCTGGAACTACTACTATCTACTATTGTAAATTAAAATTAGCATTGTCGCTAAAATTGGATTTTCCATGTATCGCATGTATTGAATAAGACAACCGTCCATCCCTCTCCCATAAAAAAAAAACCAATAATTACCTAATTAATAATTATTGTAGTTTGTTACTGACACTAACAGTAACTTTCTGTTACTCCGTCCGCTCGAAATTTTACCTATATTAGATTCTGAGCCGAACGATGAATGTATTGATTTTACAATGGTGTGCAATGTTTTATTTTTTTTTGTATCTGTGTACGCAATAAGTAGTCGAAATAATGCTTCGATTTTCAACTTCAGTATTTTTTTCGATGGGAAAGTGAATCTAGTTGGTGCATTGAAGAGATCAAAATTTAAAATTCCAAGTTGTTTTCAAAAGTTCCGGGAAAAATAAAAAGTCAGTTTTCGACAAAATCGACTTTGGTTTTTAGTGTTACTACTCTAAAACAAATGACCTTGGATACATGCAATTTTCACTTGTTTATATTATAATTTTCTATACTCCATAGTATTTTTAAAATATTTTGACTTGTTTGAAGCTGTTCAAGGAAATTTTCATTTTCTTAGTTTTTTTTTCTTATAGATGTCATAAAATGTTATTCATTCGGTCCAAAAGCTTGCAAATTTAATATAAGGTTCCTAATATATTGTTACAAAGGAAGTTGAAAAATATTAAAAACATAGTCACCATTTTTTTAATAAGCATTTAAAGTTCGGATTTAGACAAAATTTATCAAAATCTCGAAAATCATCAATCATTGTAATTCAAAATTTGTATAATTTTCAATTTTTATCACTAAGGATTGAAAATTTAAAATAAAGATTCTCATAAATAGTTCATACTGTAACCAAAAAATCTAATAAATATATAAATACAGTTATTTTTTACAGACATTTTAAATTCAAATTTAGTCGTGATTACAAATTAACACCAAGTATAACAATTTTAGTTATTTTGTTGTAATTTAAAGATATTATTCATGGATATATGAAACTTTTAGAGTATAATATTATATTTTATACACACAAATACACAATGATATTTTCAAATGTAATTTTTTTGGCAAAAATATCTTAAACCTACTGTATAGCACTACAGTAGATAGATGCTTATGCCTATATATTACTAAAATTAATTACTTTAATCACAATAATATCATAAAATGTATAGGTGGCTACCTACTTTGTAACATTATGGGCTGATAGACCGTATTGGCTTAAAATCCTTTTTTTGTATATACAATGATATTATATCATTGAATTAAAATTTAATTCCATCCATTACAGTGACCTACTTGTAACATACTATACAGCAGAGCAACATCCACTTTTTTTTTATTGATTATACGAAACCTATGTATAAAATAAAATACATTTAACGTGAGGATAAATGCTAAAAATATAAAAATAATTTATACAAAATATATGAAATAAATATCATGTAATTTTTTATAAAATGTATATCTTGTAATTTTCTTAAAATCTAAATCTTTTAATTATATCAATTTGTAGTTAAATTTATAATTTATTTGTTTTAAATATAATTTATTATTTGAGTAATTCATAAAAGTATTTTTTACATATTCTTGTAGTCTTGTATACTTTTAGTCTTATTTGTTACTTGTTAGTGTAAATATTAATGAGTTATATACGGTATAACTTATACCTAAGTAATAACTAATAGGCGTCAGTAGGTGCACGTACAGTTCTTAATAGTAAACTATTAGGTATATGGTGTATAAGTATATCTACTCTCCGACTGTCTATAGGTACCACATACATATTTATTTACAATATTATTTAAAAATTGAATGTTTATCTAATGAACTTTGTCAGTTTAATAACACTAAACTCTATATAGCAGGCATGTCAAACACTCAGCCCTTGTCTCATTTTTATGGCCCGTAGATAGCAATATTAAAAAATAATAAATTAATTTAAAAAAAATATATCATTTTTTTTTCGTGTGACAACTATATTAGTGAGATGTATAATATATCATGTTACTTTTCTGTCTTATCGTTCGATAAACTGTTATTGAATAAGTATCGTATAGTAGGTACTGTAAATAAAACTCCAACCTATACCTACCAACATTTTTTTTTCGATACATTTTTATGTGCGTCCCTTATATTTGGCCCAGTTATTATTTCGAGTTAGATATGCCCACTCTCTAGCAGTATATTCTATAGCTAATATAGTTGTTTGGCTTAAGTTATAAATTATAAGTATGTTGGTATCAATATTGTCATGTGTGCAATGAAGATTAGCACGCAATATTTGTGGAGCATTTGCATCATTCTATACTAATTTCAACGTGAAATGATCATTGGTATTATTACAATTAACATAAGAAGCAAAAGTTATTTTTGACGTCGAGGTGATCTGACCAATCAAAAAACAATAAATATGTATTTAAAAATTACACAAAATGCACTAGAATTGCGTCTTGCGCGTGTGTACATTTTGATTCAAAATTCGAAAAGAAAATGAGTATAACTAGAAGTATCCATAATAAATACCTTTCGAAATTATGAATATTTAGTATTATTTCAACCGTCCCGTATTGGTTACAGTCCCCGGGGAGTTATAAGAGCATATAGACAAGTATATTATAAGAGGCCGTCACGGTAAAAGTGAATCGTATACAACGCTCAGAGACCTACTGAATATTATCTGCGTTCTTATTAATTCATGATATTCCTACACGGGAACAATAGCACAAAACTACAAATACAAAATGTAGGTAGGTATACCCACAATAACGACGATATCGCATCGATTTGTTTGTATATAGACTATACGGAATCGTGTGTTAAAATATGGGGAATATCGGTGGTTGGGAAAAGCGACACATGAAATATGACAAAAAAATGTATCGTTGGACAGACCGACCAGCCAAACGATCTTAGCCGAGACTCGAGTATAATGGTCATGGTGTTATTTTATAACAATATGCACATCAGCCGGGCCGAGCACGTCGGGTTTGTCGGTCTGAAATCGTAGCCATTGACAAGAATACAAAACGTCGAAAACGATACACTAAATTTGGTCCACGGCACACATATTATGGTCGTAATATTATTATTTCTACAGATATTTATTATATTATCAGTGTTGTAATGTCGTATAGAAATAATATTCATTATTCATCAGTGTACATTTATTTTATCAATGCTCATTGACGATAATAATAATAATAGTATTCAAAAGAAAAGAGAGCGGAGATAAATAACGGGCGGCCCACGGCCTTTCCAAAACCCCCTCCCCATACGTCCAACGATCATTGCCATCATCGGCGGCGGCGGCGTCCGCCTCGAACGGGACTGGTGACGACGACGCCGACGCCGACAACGGTCGAACGGTCGTCATCAGCTGCTGCTGCTGCTGCTGCTGTTCAACGGAATGCCATCTGTTCCGGCGCACGGGCCGCGGGGCGGGGAGCTATCGGTGGCGCGCTCACTCCACACCAGCATTGCAGCAGGCTCACCCGCTCACCACACCTGCCGACGACGACGACGACGCGCAGACGAATCCGTATCCGCGTCACGAAACTCTCGTACACAACTTCACGCACGTAATGTAATAACATTATACGCGAACGCGCGCGCATACACATAATATACGGTCGTACATACATATATATATACGCGTGTGTTGTGATTTTTTTTCTCCTTTCATTCGGTTTTTTGCGCTCTTTTTCTTTTTCCTTTTTTTTTTTGTCCCCTATCCCGCCGGACCGGAGAAACATGCGGATCGCATAGCCGTCTCACCACGATAGCGTACTGTTTTTTTTTTTTTTTTTTTTTTATACAACCGCACCGCAGCGTTATAATAACTGTGCCCGCGCCACCCGACGACGACAATTTTATAACACACAACGATACCTGTAGTAATAATAATAATAATAATAGTTAATATTATTATTTGACATTATCTCGCGACGCCTGCCGCTGCAGCAGCCGTGTTGTCCCGACGCGCACAGACGTCCGCCGAGCGGTTCACTCCCGAGTCTCGCACCGCGATACAACGCCGCCGTCGTCATCGTTATTGATATTGTTATACAGTAATATTATTATTATTACAACAGTAATTCTCTCTCGTCGCGTCGCACAGCCGTTCGTTTCGCCGTATAAAAAACACACCGACTGCAACGTTAATCGTTATCGCCGCCGTCGATACCGTTTTTTTCAGCAGTCGCCGGAAAATCGTCTTAGCACATTTCATTCGATCACGTACGCGACAAACGATCAACATGTCCGACGACAAAGTAATTGGTCACCGGCTCCAGAGCTTCAAGCACAGAGGCAAAACCGAAATCGTAAGTACACCATTCGACGTGCGCAACAAATAACTGCAGCTGCGACTCAATTCTCAAGCCTTTTCAGTACAAACAAATTTTAGTTTGAATTACAATTCTTCAGTGGCAGCGCAGACACAGTCTTTGAAGCATATTATATATTTTAAACATTTTGACCACCCACCCCCTCATTGGACCAAAATAAGTATCAAGGGACTTCGGCACTTCACCCCCCGCGACCAATTAAAAAATTTCTGAATATCATATAGGGCATAGGCAACTATAAAACCTCAATAATTTCACACATTATTATAATAAAAATAATAATACATTATATTATATAATATATTAT
>JANEHU010002289.1:0-21583 GCA_027563435.1 Nasonovia ribisnigri | reverse complement strand
AAGTTGAAATTTTGACAAAATACGTAAAAATGACGAAAATTTGCAAATTATTTAGAGTTAGAAATTCATAAAAATTTTTTCTTTTTAAATCTAAGGTTTTAAATTTTAACACAAGATTTAACGTAAGTTTTTCTACTTTTATCAAAAATAAAATATCTAAAAGCAATTAAAAATAATTTTTTATGAGTGTTTTAAGTTCATAATTTTACAACATGGGATATTCACTCGATTTCTCATGTAGCGTTTTTCTTATTTGGTTGTAATTATGCAAAAACGAATAATTGTAGATGCATGAAAATTTCACTAAATGTTTATATTTTCATTTTCTATACACCATTCAATTTTGAAAATATGTTGATTTGTTTTGAGCTGTTTACAGACATTTTTAGTTTTCAATTTTTTTAGTTTTTTTTTTTATAATTGTCAATAAAATTTTATTTGGTGGGCCAAAAAGTCTGAAAATTTAATACAAGGTTCCTGATATATTGATAGAATAGTAGTTGAAAAATATTGAAAATACATAGGCACATTTTTTTTTAAACGCATTTAAAGTTCAAATTTTGACAAAATTTATCGAAATCTCGAAAATTATAAATCATTGTAATTAAAAATTATAAAATGTTCAGTTTTTATAACTAAGTGTTGAAAATTTAAAACAAAAATTCTCATAAATAAATCATACTGTAACCAAAAAATCTAAAAAATATATCAACACATTTATTTTTTACAGACATTTTAATTTCAAATTTAGACAAAATTTCATATTTAAACCAAGAATAATGATTTTAGTTATTTTGATATAATTTAAAAATATTATTTGTTGGTATATGAAACTTTTAGAATATATTGTTATATTTTATATACACGCAATGGCATTTTAAAATATAATTTTTTTGAGAAAAATGAATTTAACCAACTATAGTAAATACTAATGCCTATAATACTAAAATTAATTACTTTATTCACAATAATATCATCAAATACATTTAGACTTAGTAAGATATTATAGACTGACTGACCGTCTTCGCTCAGAATCGTTTTCTTATTCAATGATATTATATCATTGGATTAAAATCTAACACAATCCATTACAGTGACTCACTTGTAACCTACTGTACAGCAGAGTGACATACACTTACCCGCCCTTTTTTTTTCTATAAATGTCAATAAAATTTTATTTGTTGGGTAAAAAATCTTGAAAATTTAATAGTAGGCTTCTAATATATAGTTTCAAAGGCAGATGAAAAATATTAAAAATCTGTAGTTACAATTTTTTTTATAGGTAATCAAAGTTCAAATTTTTACAAAATACGTAAAAATTACGAAAATGTGCAATTTATTTTGAGTTAGAAATTCATAAAAATTTTTCTTTTTAAATCTAAGGTTTGAAAATGTGATACAAGAATCTTTATGAGTTTGCCTAATTTTATCAATGAAAAAATGTTTATAAGCAAGTCACACATAAATTTTTATGAGCATTTTAAGTTCAAATTTGTACAAGATTAGATATTCACTCGATTTCTCATGTAGTGATTTTCTTATTTTGTTGCAATTCAAAAACAAATAACTGTAGATGCATGAAAATTTCAGTGAATGTTTATATAAGCATTTTCTATACACCATCTACTTTTTAATATATTTTGACTGTTTTTCAGCTTTTTACGAACGATTTCAATTTTCAAATTTTTTAGTTTTTTTTTCTATTAATATCAATAAAATTGTATTTGTTGGGCCAAAAATAATGGAAATTTAATACAATGCTCCTGATATATTGTTACAATAGCAGTTGAAAAATATTAAAAATACATAGGCACACATTTTTTTTATAAACATTTAAAGTTCGAATTTTGACAAAATTCATCAAAATCTCGAAAATTATCTATCATTGTAATTAAACAATTATAAAATGGTCAGTTTTTATAACTAAGGATTGAAAATTTAAAATAAAGATTGTAATAAATAGTAGATACTGTAAACAAAAAATCTAAAAAATATATAAACACAGTTATTTTTTTCAGACATTTTAAGTTTAAATTTGGACGAAATTACATATTAAAATCAATTTTAATGAGTAAAAGTATATATTATAATATTTTTCTAGCATCACTGATAATTTTATGTTAATAATTAAATAATATGAATAATATTAATTCAATTTAGCAGCTACCGTAAAATAACAATATCAATATAATTTAAAATATCCTAGACTGACATACCGTCCCCGCTCAGAATCGTTTTTCGTATACAATGATATATCATTGAATTCAAATTTAATACCATCCATTATACAGTGATCTACTTGTGACCTACTGTACAGCTGAGCGACATCCACTTGACCCCCTTTTTTTTTTTATTTGTGTCTGTCGTCACCTTTTGGGAGACTTCAATTACTTCGATTTTCTACCCCAGCATATTTTCTGGTAGAAAAGTGAATTTAATTGGTATATTAGAGGGTCATATAGGTAAACATTTTCAAGAATTTTCTATAGAATCGGAAAAAAAAAATAAGAAAACTGAAATTGTTACACTAAATAAGTTTTCAAAAAAAAAAATCGATTTTTGTTTTATGAAATTATTAATATAACAACATGTATTTTACCTAACCTAATTAGCACCTAATATTTATATGGGATTTTTCTATATACTATACAATTTTCAAAATATTTTGCTTTTTTTTGAGCTATCGATAGGCATAAGAAAATGTCGATATTAATTAGTTTTATTTTAAGATTATTTTGATTAAGGTATTGTTTACTTGGTTAAAACAACTTGAAATTGTAACACAAGATTCTAAATCCTAGGTTGTTATAATAGAAGTTGAGAAATATTAAATATCCATAGGCATGGTTTTTTTTATAAGTATTTACCTAATTTTTAACTATTGACAAAACCCATTTATATTTCGAACATTTTGTTGGTGTTAAAAATGTATAAAATGTTCAAATTTCCAAGGATTAAATATTTTAAACAAGGATAAAAAAACTAAAAAACAAAGGTACCTATAAACACAGGTTTTTATTAACATTTTAAGTTAAAATTATTAAGTTAAAAATATTGATTTTAGTTTTTCTGTTGTCACTTAAAAAAATTATTCGTGAAACTTGAAACTTAGTATATTATTATAATTTATATACACAATATCATTTTAAACGCATTTTTATCAGCAAAAATTAATTTAACCTTCTATAGTTATAATGCCTAGTAGTAAAATAAATTACTTATTTAGCAATGATATGAAATATACTTAGTAATAAAGGCCGACACGCCTTTGTTCAGAATCGTTATTCATATACCTAAAATGATTTCGTATAATTTTTTGAATTAAAGTTTAACACAATATCCATTACAGTGACTCATCTAGGCACAGCAGAGCGTTACCCACGCATGCCTGATATTTTTAACTTAAAACTGTTGAAAGCGAATCACTTTTAAGGCGTAGGATTTGGGCAGTATTCTATAACCTTCGTGAGTTATGTGCGATTGTGTGTGTACTGTGTAGTGACTGATCATTAGTGTTGATGATGTTCTCTGAACGCTTTAAGTAATTAAAGATAAACTATGACTAAGATTCTTGGAAATCAGTAACGTGCATACCAACAGTCACACTTCACTAAATTTTGAGTTCAAAAAAGTTTCAACATGTTTTGAATTCAACAAATTTACCCGGTACCAAGAACCCGAGTTTAATTTTGAAAATATATTTGAATTTTTTATTCAATTTTCTAAGTTATGTGGGAAATGTATTTTCAATTTTTTGTATTGTTTAATTAGTATAGTTAAATGAATTGTACTAAATGAATTGTATTTATTTTCAAAAATCACATTTATTTCAGAGTTACCAAAAAAAAAATCGAAAATCTATTTACTACATAACCAAGAAATAATAATAAATTCAAATATGTTTTCAAAATAATTTTTGGCTTCTGTTATAGGGTGAACTTTTCTTCCGCTTTTAGTCTTAGAGCACGAAATAACGAGCCGCTTTCATAAGCCATAGTAATACTTTTTAAACAATAAAACTACTATATTATTATATATAAATAGTTTTATGTGGGTATAATATGTTTACGATTTAAAACTGGGGTCTGGGATAGCGTGGTGGTTGGGCTCAGTCACTATAACGTGTTCTGGTGTCAAGCGCCAACTAGTGTCATTAGCTCCCGGCAGTCTTGTAAAGTACTTGAGTAAAAGTATTTGAGTAAAAGTATTCAAATACTTTTTAAGTACTCAAATACGTATTCTAAATACATTTGAAAAAAGTACTTGGGTATAGTATTTGAATACTTTTTTGAAAGTATCTGTATTTAAAATCAAATACTATTTTTAAATACTTTTTTCGTCTTACTTTGTTGTCAAATTTAAATAAAATAATAACAATTTGAAATTGTACAAGATTTTTATTTATAGATCGTTCATGGTGTGTTTTGGTACGTATATTGTAATATTTTTAGTGGTCTATACTAGGTAATGTGTATCCATTTAATTGAATGTATACAGTCCGTCGATTTCCTAATAATATTTCCTTCTTATTCTAATTCATTTAAGTAAAACTATAGAGTGCTAAAATAAAAAAATAATTTAGTTGACTAATAATTCAATTTATCTATGAGGTCATTATAGGCCAAGGTAAAAAGGTAAAACATATTTAAAAAAAAAAAAAAAGTATTTGAATGTATTTGAAAGTATCTGTAAATACTTTTTAAAAGTATTTGTATTTGTACTTAAATACTTTTTTTTTCGAGTATTCAAATACGTATTTTAAATACTTTTGAAAAAAAGTATCTGTATCTGTACTTGAATACTTTTTAAAAGTATCTTTTACAAGACTGGCTCCCGGATGGGTGACCACCCAGGTTTTTGGTGATAAATCCTCGTCACATATACACTTGTTCAAACCAACTAACGCTCTCTCCCACAGTAGAAAAACCAAATAAAATAACCTTCGGGCTAATGATCTAACTATCTAAGATATCGAATCCTTAACTCGAAAAATAATAATAATAATATATTATAAAATGAAAATAAAGTTATGAATGAAAAAAATAATAAATATATCAATGTTTTGAAATAACTTCCATAACTATGTTTGTATAAGTGCCTATACTTTATATTATAAGAACTTGCGTATTTACTATTTAATAAAATTATCATAGCTGTGGTTACAATGTAGGGTTGTTTTTTTTTTTTGGAAAACTTATTTTTGTGATAATAAGAAGCACTAAAATATGTTCTTCGTGTAATAAGTTTAATGTTTTTGACAGATGTAGTGCGATGTACCTAGTGTTATAATAGTTCGATGAATATTACAATAAATTATAATTTTAACTACCTATCAAGTTACTTCACTAGTAAATAATAAAATTTACAAATCACTTATGGTAATACACACATTTAAATCATATTCATAATTAAACATGTACAATGTCAAATCATAATAAATGTTTATTATTGACGCATTCAATCAAACTTTAGAAGTATCATATTTTGAGTCTTACGATGAAGGACTAATGTATCAAACCACTTAACAATAAACATTCTAAAACGATGTATATATCATTATATTATTATGCATTTATACTCCGTAGGTGCTAATAACATATTAAGAAAAATAATAAAAATTCTTATTTCTCTATGACATACAGTACTAAACACTTTTTTACTGCATTTTACATTCGTTGATATTTCTGCACAAGTCATATTTTTCTGAGAGGAAAAAACATTTTTTTTTTTAAATTAGTTTCATGATATTTTATTTTTAATTTGTCTAGAATCAGATGTACCTATGTAAGTTACTTACAAACTAAAATTTCCACTTAATCAACACTTTTTATCCAACCAGGAAAAGTGTGCATTTGCATTTTAAGATATATTTCTATACCTACTGAAATCATAGTTCATATAACGGATTAAAATAGAAATATAATATCAAGCGCGAAACACTAATTTGTCAAACAGGATTATTCTTAAAATTATACTTTTTGAAAAATGATTATGAATTAAGCTTTGTAGTTTCAGCAAAAACCACACGATAGCTACCTGAAACAAATGTAAACAAAAGTAAAACCCAAAAAATAAAAAGGGTCAAAAAAGGGTCCCGTGTGGTTACTTTATATTTTTTTTCCCATTTCGATAAACCTTTGTAAGCATTTTCCCCTAAACCGTCTTGATTATATGTCGTATACTTAAAAATAACACGCAAACGAATCTAGAAAAAATTCATCATGCTCATAATGTCATGTCAAGAGTTACGATAACGGTTGAATGTAAGAGCTAGAAAATATTTGTTTTCTGGTAACATTTTCCCTGTTATTCAAACAATGACGTAAAACGATGAAAGAAAAATAATCAACACATTCAATTAGTTTTAGGAGCACTTTAATATAAAAAAATTTTTTTTTCCATTTCCATACATTCTAAACGATGGTGGACCAATTAATCAAAAATCATTAGCGTTATAAAATTTGACTCCACTGATCTGCCAAAATCATAACTATTACAATTTTGAAATGACTCCCAAGAATATTAAATGTAAGAATCTCTTCAACTCGTTTATCAGTGTACGTAATGCCTAAAAATCAAATGTGTACGATAATGTTTTTGTTTATGTGTTTTAAACACCAGAAACTTGTTTCATGTAAATGTTTTAGTAAAAAGTAATTTTTTATATTAATCTCAATAAGACGTTTCGTGTATAACATAGTAAAATCATACTTATAGTATTAATGTAATAAAATCAACTGATAAGATTGTATGGACGGTCGCATTATAGACGATGTTGGAGTGGTTGGACGAATGTCTAGATTAAAGTGATGTGAACTTGTTTACTCCAGTAGCCTTACTAAATTGTCTATCAATATATAGATGACGGATAGATGAAAATAAATTGAATATTGGCAATCAATGTTTCATGCAGTTTACATGTGAAAAAACTTTGTTTATCAAATCAAATGCTATTTGTTTTATTTTTTAATGACCTATATAAATTGTACTTAGCCTTTATTTACTTCATACAAACTATATATTTTATCAATTTTCGTAAATATTAAAAATTGAACTTTGTCAGTTTTTTCGTACTTTATTAATAAATCTATTGAAAAAATCTTTCAAGTCTTTACGGTAGTGTCTGGCCCTAGAAAAGTCATATCGGTAAGTAGGATGGATTAACAAATAAGTATTTATGAAATAAATCGGAAATAAAATTATTTTTTTTAAATATCACTGTTAAACTAATTACATTTTTTCATTATTCATGCAGAATTATTTACTGTAGACATTTCAATCTATGAAATAAATATATGTTTATTTTTTTGTCATTTTCAAAGACATTTTTCTTATTTGTGTTTTATTGAATAGCAAAAAAAAAAAAAATACTTAAGCATATTTTTGTCAATTTTTACTGCAAACGCTATGCAAATTTATCTCAGTACAATTTTGACAGATACCAATACCTGCTGGGTATACTATATAGTACATTTAATATAATATTATGCTCCATTAGTCACATTCACAGATAAAAAAGATCCTCAAATAATTATATTTCATAATTAAAAATAGTGAAAAATGCTTAGTGATTTGATGTATTAAAGTCCAATTTCCTTCTTGTATCTTTATTTTAATATTGTTTGCATTGTTTTGTAATGTATACTACAATAAGTTAATATTAATAAATGGTCACGTAGTAGTACGTTGTTTTACCGATTTAATTTCATACAATCACAATCCATTATGTTATTCGCTGGATCAAAAATACTTTCCATACAAATATTAATACTGAAGAATTGTGTGTGAAATCGTTTGACCGAACACACAATTCAAAACTTCAAAGAAATATAATTTACGTAAATTTTACGTTGACAATATTATTGTATATAATCTAAGAAATGCAATGTATACATTTATACGTAGCTAATATTATTATTGTTGTAAGCTATAATAACCTTAGTTGTTGATGATGTACCAATAAAAATAAAAAATAAATATATTATTATAGTATATTGTGTTTTAAAGTGCCGTCTTAATGCAGGATTGAATACTCGTGAAAATAAAAAGGCAATCAATGCAAAGTATAAAAGCTAAAAAGCGTGTCGGTATAGAAGATAAATCGGTAGATTCTGCATTTTCAGACAGTTCACCGAGCAAAGCGAAAACGATTGTATATCATTATTCATTCATGACCTTTCAAACAACGTCATAAGTAGTATGGAGAAACAATAAATTGTGTGATATAAAGTTAATTTCATTATTAAATTCAGAACTTATTCGACTTGAAAAACGAGTTCAAACATACACACTGACACACTTTTAATTGATATTTAGGCAGACATTTTTTTTCCAGAATTATATTTGTGGACAGTAAAATCATATTTTTTTGAAAACTAAAGAAAATAAGGATCCCCAGTGAAACCAGTGAATAGTTGGTGGTCCACATTTAAACAATAATCATCGCAATGCAATAATTCTGCTCATGTTTTTATGTTTTACAAATCCTTTATTTAAATAATTATTTCTTTACTGCTTAACAGTTACAGAAATTTCACAGATGCTTGCAACAAAAAAACATATGATCACAGGCAATAGATTAATACTTTTCAAACGATATGAAAAATAATCGTTGTCAAAATATGAGTTTAATACGAATTGGAACCTAGACACCTAGTCTACTAACTGTGTAATTAAAAGTTTACGGTACCAACTAAAACACTGTGGGTTATGACCCAAACACCGCTCTAATCTTTTACGGTAAAAAGAACTTAAGTTTAATTAGTCCTATTTCAATAATGTGTATTTCAATAATAAATACGGGACGAAATCGACCTAAACTGTTTGGTAAACTGTAGAGCAAACGAGAATCTATACATACATTTACATTGCTTTGAATTCAAAATTAAACCTATTGAAACACTTTTATGCAGTAACATTTTATATTCGCAAGTCCCTTGTATGCCACCATCACTAATGAATAGAATAATACAAAAGTATAGTTTTGTATTTACGGTGATCAGTTTTAATCACTGTTTCTACCAGCAAAATACTATTAGAGATCAATATTATTACAATATAAAAAATAAATTATTGATAACATTTAAATTTTGAATAGTCATACGTTTTTTTTGCGTATATTTTGACGAACTTTGTCAACATTATTTTGGGTTTCAAATGCTTATAAAATAAATGTGACCATGCATTTAGGATATATTTTAAATGATTTATATAAAAAAAACTTATAAATAAACTTGAATTCAATTTTCAAGTTTTTTGATTTCGAAAGAAAATTTATCAACCCAAATTCAAATAAAACCAAAACAATTAAAATATTTCAATTATTAAGACGTAACCAATATTAAATTGAATATATTTTAATACAACATTCATCGGTAACATATTTATGAATCATATGTGAATATATATTAACTACAATTATGGTATAAATATTATACATATATATTTTTAAAATCATTATCATTTAAACCAAACGAATTTAAAGAGTCTTAAGACGTATATTTTCAATTTATTAGTCAAACTGTTAGTAATTTAAATGTAGTTTGAATATCCAATTTCAAAAATTTGATGTTTAAACGCTCATAAAAATTAATACATATTTACACTAAACTTTTTTTTTATTCCTGTAGCACAACTTATGTAGTATTTTGTATAAAACTTTTAAGCTTGAGGTATCAAAATTAAAAGTGAATCAAATTTTAACTAATAACTTATTTTTGAATTTTCATGAGATTTTAATTTCAAGTACCAGCTACGTATAAAAAACATTTATATTATTTATTGTTATTTTATCAAATTAAATCCATGAGGTCTTCAGCATTGTTAGTTCTTATAAACCCATGAAAGCCTTTATCCGGCCTTGCAAATATTAGACGTGCAAATAATATATAAATATTTAGGTTATAGAAAATATATTTTACCCCCTATTTCTCTGTTCCGAATACTTTTAAATAATTGTAAGATGTTCTCTATTGAGTTACGTAACATTCATTTTTGTGTATAATGTAGATTAGTACGTTATGTTGTAATTTAAAATGTAAATACAAATACTCATGGCAAGGGCTCTCTAGCTATAATTGACATTTTAAGAAAATTTAAAAACTTTTTCTATGGTTTATGAAAGTTACTAAAAATACAAATTCGTATACAAGAACCGAACCCCAAAATGAGTATGCTAAAATTATAGGAGACTCTATAGGTTAAGCCAAATGTGTGTAAAAACATTATCACATTATTCAGAACCACGCATACTATATCTAGTACCTACTCATATAAATGGAAATTAATAATACCTCGTGTAAGTTCAACATATAGAAAAAGTGCATCATTAATATTAGTTATGACCGCTGTATTATTAAGTCATAGATTCAGGGCCGGATTGGTATGTATCGGCCCATCGATATTTTTCACTTTTAAGTGGCCCATTTATACATATTCATTGGCCCGAAATTACGTCTAAAATTGTTACGAGCTTATACGTGGCTAACCGTATTTTAAACATAAAATTATTATCACCCCCACTCACACGACCAGCCCAAAATTTAAGCGGCCCACCGAGATTTTCTCGGTAGCTCACCTAACCAATCCGGCCCTGCGTAGATTTAATGTATTAATGTTTATTACATTTTTAAAAACAGTTAAAGCGTATCATTAGTAATTCATAGCATCCCAGAGGTTGAGATTTGTAAGTCTTGTAAGTCAGTATCCTTACTGACCTAATATTAAATTACTTATTTATTCAGTATAAAGGGCTACAGAAAATTTAATTTAAATGTACCTACCCCGAAGACATCATTTTTGATTTTCTCGGTAGTAACGGAAACTGTCATCAATCTGCGAACAATTTTGAAGTAATCATAGAGAGCGTAGTTTTAACAGCTCTACTGATAATGGTCTTTCGAATGATATGATGATTCATCATTGTTTTTATTATATACTGTATAATACCTAATAATAATACACGGCTATATATCCTACACCGAGATGAGTGAAGCAGACTAATCTAAGCACACAGTCACCGATTCATTGTATCGACCTGCCAGTCGTTAAATGTTCTTAACTTAATGCATGTTTAAAAAATATATTCAATCATAAATAATATTTTCAAATTCATGTATTGTGCAGTTAACTACAGTATAGATTGTAAATATGAATAATAAATAAACAAAAATAATGATTTAAAGATTTTTTTAGAAAGCCAAAAAACATGCTTTAATTTTGTTGTTTTGTGATAGTTATTACTGCATAATATTATTTATTTATTTATATTTTGTAACGGGTATTTGTATTTATAATTTAAGAGTATATGGTAATAGGTGTATTTAATATAATACGTATAAGACAATTTAAACTTTAAGAATTTAAAATGTACAAAATAATGATATATTTACCATACTCATATTATGATATTGAAATAATCCAAAAAAAAAAAAAACGAAAAATGTTGGTACTTATAAACACTTAGGTACCTTTCCATGCCTTTTCTGTGTCTACGTTTCCATTCGATTTTAATGACGTATACTAGTTAATTGTATTATAATTATTGTTTTAATTTAGTAGTTTATGACGATGATAAATTAACATACTGTAAACACAAAACTTTCAGTTAATGTCATAAAGTACTAATATTATGTTGTAAATAAAGAAATCAGAGATTATGAAAGAAAGGGGAATTATAAATTAAACTCAATTCGATATAGATATTTTTTATTGTCTTTGAATAACCCATCATTATTACCACAAAACATTTTTTTTGTTAAATAATTGAACACTAGAGTGTATAGTGATACACATATTATTATAATTGCCGGAAAATTGTTCTTTAGTGTCAGGGGCGCATCAAGGGGGGGGGCAAAAGGAGCAGTTGCTCCAGGCGGCACTGCGGCAGGGGCGGCAAAAAAAAGTCGATAATGTTATTTGTAATATAATAAAAATAAAATATTTAGTAGAATAAATATTAATTATTTTAGTTTAAGAATTTACGATGTCAATTGTCGGAATATTTAATATCGTAATGGAATCTAATATTAGAACAATAGTACTTATTAGTTATTACCTAATTGGGAGAGAACTCTGTTTATGGACCTTATTTTTGTAATACCTAGTACCTACGTGGCTACGTACTAATCGTACTATTTTTAGTATTATCACTATTCACTATATAATATATATATATATTATATTATATTGACATGTTATAACCGCCGCCGGGGCACGAAGCTACCCGCATACGATATTGCTATGTACCATTGACCATTGTACCTACTACTGCAGTACCTACTGCGAATCTGTAGCTTGTTCGATTATAATATTCAATTCAATAAACTTTTATCGTCATAATAATATCATAGTCTTGACAGACGAGTAGTCAGTAGTAGACGATCTCGACAGGGTAGTCAGTGTAGTGATGACTTACTGTTGTGTTTATTAATCACGTGTTATACTAATAAACTGTACGATAAAAATATTTTTAAAATGCCTAATAACTTAAAACGTATAAGGTTAAGCGGTTCCCAATATAAACGAATATCGAAAGCAAAAAAAGAACGTGAAGAACAATTAAACAAAAAAACCAAGAAATTAGATAACTATTTTAAGTTAAAGGTAAGTGTACATTTTATAACTATTGTTTTAATTGTATTTTTACAAAGTAACTGATTATTTAATTATATAAATATAATACTACCAATTGGTCTCAATTGGAACGCTTTTTAAAGTTTTTAGTAATTTCTAAAATTAAATTAGTAGGTTTATATTATATTATTGTATATTTTATTTCTCCTATATCCTAATTTTAACTGATCATACATAATATACTATTTGTATGGGTAATATTTAATCTTTAGATATATTTAATCTTTAATCTTTTAGATTATGAGGCCATCCTCAGATAGTATACCTAGTCATTTATCATTAAAATAATTCATAGCTATTAGCTAGGTATAGAATATACCAGATACCACGAGACATCTGTTTGAAATTAATAATGATATGTAGACATGTACTATACGTAATAATTTATTAATTTGTATAAATTGTATCTAGTTCATGTGTTAAAATATATTCTATAAGATAATAGCAAGAGTAGATAAGTAGATTACTAATGAGTAAGTAAGCATATAGTTTTTTTGGTAGTATATTGTATACCTAACGTTTGTTCGAGCGTAGCGATAAAATTTTTTTTTGATTATTTGCTTGTAAAAAAAGGCGTATACTAGATTAGGGGCGGCATATTTATATTTGCTCCCCCATACATTGTCCCTTAATACGGCCCTGTTTAGTGTATGGAATAAGAAACGTTCTATTATTTGATTATATTATTTAGTTTTGTAACATCATAATTTTGTACGATCCAGTAAGCTATACAGCGTACAGTACGCGTAATTCTTGTTGAAAAATTTTGTCAATTTCCACAAACTCGTAAAAGGCAGTACATTTGAGGAAATCTTTTGAGTTGCTAAAGTCGCTTAAGAACGAGAAACAAGCGTACAATAGTAATAATAACAATAACGGCGTATAATGCGTTGGTACATTGCATTTGAAACACGAGTCATTTCGATTCAAGATGATAAGATATTGTATAGTAAAAACCTATGTATGAATATTTATTATGTGAACAACAAATGTATATTCAATGAAAAGTCGTAACCGATTGTAGGCAAAGATAGGAACACTGGTTTTTTTATTTTAACTTTCAAATTTAATTCCTAAAATACATATTATCATACAAGTCTGGAGTGCAATTATTGTCAAACCGACAGTTAAATAGTATTATATTATTATGAATCATTCAATCATAGATTAGCGAGGAGGTATAATAAGTACAAACGTTTCAGACGAAAATAATAACAATTAAGTATTCACGTCCTACTATTCAAAAAGATATTTAGCTATAAAATATACCACACGAATGACGATGACATACAGGGTGTTCAAAATGTTTGGAAAAGGTCATTAAAATAATTAGGACTGATAAACGATGATAATATGATTTTATTAATGAAGTGGTTAAATATTTTATCTAATAAATGTGCAACAGTGTTATCTGTTATTGCTATATACGTATATTGCAAACGGTAGTAATTAAAGCGTTTCTAAATTTGTTGGCCACATTGTACCTATTTTAATACCAAGTGATTATTTTATCATTGAAATAAGTATAAATGTTCTTGAAACCAATTTTTACATGATTTATAGTTGTTACAAAAACACATTTTTTAATATTTATTTATCTTTAACAATTTTTACATTTTTTACTTTTTTGAATAACAACATACAGTTTTATTCTAAAGCAGAATATTTTTCTAAGTATTTCGATACGTGAAAACTGAATTTAAAATTAGTGGCTTATGAGTTATAAGTATCTGGTATTTAAAGTTTAGATAAGTGGAGTGGAGTGGTATGTGGTTAACCCGAAAAATTAAAGGTCACTTCTCAGTTCATCTAAACTTTAAATAGGTACCTGCAATAACTCTGAAACTGCTCATCCTTAAATCTTATGTATCAAAACACTCGGAAACTTATTCTGCTTTCGTAGATGAAATTGGATCTGTATGTTGTAATTGGAAAAAGTAAAATACTTGAACAATTATAAGGGAAAAAATATTTGAAAATATAATTTTTTAATAGAAATATTGTTTTGTAACGAAAATAATATCATCATTCGTGAGGTTCAGATTCGATTGAACATAATGTTATTCAGATACACTAATATAATATTACGATAACAATTTTATTTTCATGACGTCAAATATCCCAAATTATTTTGCGTACCAACTAGCCATAAAGCCAATGTGATTTAACGGACGTTGTTGTTACAACCGATTGACGGACACGTGAAAAACTATCATAATATATCTGTATATATAAAAAGACTTGTCCTGGGTGATTCATCATCGCCTAGCCGGAACCACTGGACGGATCTGGCTGAAATTTGGCATACAGATAGCTATTATGACGTAAGCGTCCGCTAAGAAAGGATTTTTGGGAATTCACCCCTAAAGGAGGAAATAAGGGGTTGTAAGAATACAATAGTGGCGCCATCTATCAAGCTTTATCTAATTTAAATATACTACATTGGTTTAAGTACCTACAAAACATACAAACTTGATGTTTGGAATAGTGGTTCTTCTAATTATCTAGATGTGCAATAAGAAAAGATTTTCTGATATTCGCATTTCAAAGAAGTGGTCAATCATGGATCTTAAGATTCGAGGTGGAAATTGAAACTTTTTTTGTTTATTAATGGTTGCCTTTGGTTGCAGGTTATAATAGTGATAGCAGAAATTAGCATTATTATTATTATAACTTGCGGTTGCTCATCAGCTATATATGTTGAAATATTTCACAAAGTTAGCCGTTAGGTACAAGAACGCTGATTTATCCGAAAAAATAAAAAAATAAAATAACCCTCAAAATATATTAATATAGAAATACTATAAAAATCCGGGATAATCAATTATGACTTCAATACTATTTTAGGTACACCGTAATACCGTATAAATATATTTTTCAACTACAAATCTATACTAATGTAGATTGTATTTGATCACCCTCCTCGCTGTGTCCGCAATCTACTGCAAGTAGATTGCCTACCTGATAATATATTGTTTGCATAACCATAAGCATGTCTCACGGGCAACGCCATGCGGGATGACTAAAAATTGAAACATAATATGATTTTGCTTCCACATTAAATTACACCTAAAAGGAGTTAATTAATCACAATTTTTTTCCAGGGCATCGCCGGGTTATTCAGCTAGTTATACTATATAAATATTATATCGAGCACCTATTGATAAATAATACTCAAACCTATATGTTTAGATGAGAACAAAAATAATCAACATTATAATAAAGTTAATTCCTTTCTGTCAAGTGGTAGGTGGTAGGAGGTTTTCAATGGTCGGTCGGTCCGACAGACATATTTTATTTTTTTATTTATTATGCGATGTGTACGCACTACGCACCTTATCATGTGCGATCAATAAGTAATAACATATACATTGGTAACACATATACATTTGTGTAAAATCAGAGTCGGTGTGTAGAGCTTTGTAGTATTGCAGATTTTATAGTTTGCTTGAATCAGATACTTGGTGATGCACCTTGCTAACACCTATTTTTTCTTTGGTCAAGAATTTATTCAAATCCTGATTTTTGGAATTTGTATTTATACAATATGAGAACGATGTTTTTTAAATGATTAAGGGTTTTCACGCCGTTCAAGAAATGTCCTGCGGTGATAACTCATTTTTTTTCAAATGAAAATCAACCTTGTTTACTGAAAATTATGAAGCAGATGTATAGGTATAATGAAAAGAAAAATTGAAGTATCTAAATTAAAATTCATACGAGTAGTTTCTAAGTTGTTATAACATCAAAGAAATAGGTAAACCTAACAAGGATAAAGTCATTAAACGTGATTTCATAAAACTGTAATATATATGTAATTTGACCTTGAACTTATTATGCAATATTATATTAATAGAATATTAACAACAACTATAATTTTCAAATCATCATAGTCCTAAATATTTTCCAAACCACCTACACTACTATGGCCCTATTATAGTTCTAGTACCTACACAAAGTTAAACATGCAACTCAAAAACTATTAGTTCATGTTTTGATCTGAATACTTAGACATTTTCTAGAAAATCATTTGCTTCATAATGTACAGTAAAAGTTAGATAATTGTCATTTGAAAAAAAAATTTTTAAATCGCCATAAGAGATAAGATACTCCTTACATAGTGTAAAAATTAAAAAAAAATTGAGTATTTGGAAACCTACATGGATTAAGTAAAAGTACTAGGAAATTCCAAAATTTAAATTCAATTAACCATAGATATTATAAATATTAATCTGAATGGAAAAAAATCGAACTGAAAAGTCATTGAAACACTCAAAAGTTATTTTATAATGTAAAAAATATACTCGTTGGTTTGAAGTCGAGAATGGGAAGGGAACTTTCTAATTTTAATTCGTAATTCAATGTTATTTTGAGTCTTCATATGTTAAGAGGATGTGTACTGGCAAGATTATAGATACTGGGTATTGGACTTGAATGATAAGCGCCGATTGACATATGAAGACCTGAGTTGTGGATTGTATCTAGTTTTTTTTAATATTGATTGATGTGCCGTTGTCCAGATAAAGGATCCGTAGTCGAGTTTAGAAAGTATAAGTGAACTGTATATTGTTAAAAGAATATGAGTTTTAGAACCACATGATGTGTGAGATAACATTTTTATAATATTAAGCCGTGGATAGATTGAGTTTTTCAAGGTGTTGATGTGGTGGGTCCAGGAACGTCTTTTGTCGAAAGTAAAGTAATGCCGAGTATTTTAATTGTATTCTTATTTATTAATTGGTAATCACATATTTTTATGTTTATAGAGTTTTGATTTCGCTTACGAGTGAACACTGCATTGTGATTTTTCAGGTGAGAAAGTGAAACCAGATGCCAGGGTCCATTTAAGTAGATTTTTGATGGCTTGTTGTAGGTGGATTTGGACGGTTGCTAAGCTCTTGCTTCGGCAATAAATATTAAAGTCATCCGCGTAGAGGGTAGAATGGACGGGTGGAGAAATGTTCTGAGTGATATTGTTGATATTTGAAGGAAAAGTGTAACCGAAATTGTAGATCCTTGAGGCACTCCGTTCACCTGTGAGAATGTCTTGGATAGAGTTTGATTAATTCTTACTTGGAATGTTCTTGTTTTAAGAAAATTACTGATAAAATTGAACATTTGGTTTTGGCTTAGTATTTTAACGAGTGTTTAAAACGTGTGGTTTCCATGTTGTATCGTAGGCTTTCATCAAATCAAGACTGATCATACCTAAGTATTGATTTTCCGAGTATGTTTACCAAATACTACCATCACTACTCCAAGAGAACAATCTTGATATGTCTAAAGTACTCACTATTACACCCTCCATGACCCTCCAATGGAAAAATCTCATCGAAACCAGCATTGAACTTTCCATATTTAAAAAAGGCGACACACCCTCTGGTATCTACAAAAACAAATATTTTCACACAATACAAAACATTACAAGTGAAAAAATGTACACGGATGCTTCCAAAATCCAAGACGGTGTCGGCGCTGCAGTAATTTGGAATGACGCGGAATTCATGTACAAACTTCCCAACTCCTGCTCAGTTTTCACAGCTGAGTCAATTGCCATATTAAAAGCATTCGAGATAATATCCGATCATTGCCTACAAGACACTATTATCTTCACCGAATCCCTTAGTGCGGTCCACAATATAAAAAAACACATATAATCCATCAGACATTGGCCTACATATTCAGAACAAAATCTTCACCTTACAGCATCGTAATAACTTCAAAATCAAACTCTTTTGAATACCCGGACATTCTAACATATATGAAAATGAACTCGCTGATCTCGCAGACAAAAATGCTAACACATCTCCTCTATTGTCGTTCACACAAATCATTTCTTCCAGTGACAGACGAATGCTTATAACAAAGAAATGTCAGTAAAAATGGCATCAAAAGTGGAAATCTTACTACACGAAATTAAACCATATAAAACATAACGCCTACAATTGGGCATTTCCCTTCGAAATTCACAGAAAATTCGAAGTAATAATAACCTGCATACTCAGAATTGGACACATAAAAATCTCCCACAGTTTCCTAATGTCCAGGGAAGAACCTCCAATGTGCCCAACCTGCGGTGTTCAAGTCACCAACAGTCACATTCTCACCGAATGCCGAACATACCACAATACCCGAACAAGCTACAACCTGCCCGAATCACTATTATAAAATATTCATTTCAGCCGCCACTATTTTCAACCAAAATTTAGTGTAACTTAGATATAGATACAATTTATGTAATTTATGTAAATTTTCATTTTATCACTGTAAGCCCAATGGCCTATGTGGCCGAGGGTATTATTAATAAATAAAAAATAAATAAATAAATACTCCTAGGTAATTTTTTTTGGCATAAATTAAACATAATAATAAACTGAGACACTGTATATATATATGTCGTAGCCACTTCGTGAAAACGATCTGTTCATGAAAAGATGTCCATTTCATGAAATGGAAACGGATATTTTACACTTCGTGAAATTCAAAAATATTTCACAAAATGGTCACTTTTTCATGAAGTGGTCACTCCAATTTAACATCGTGTAATTTTTTTCACAATCTGGTCGTTCACTTTATGTACTGAAATCGCACACGTCAAGTTTGATTATAATATCCATTATTATCTATTTAATGTATTTATTAAGTATACTTATTTATGACTTCTACAATACCAAAGGTATAGATTATATTACAAAGATAAATTTCAGTTTTTTTATCTAAATTTAATTTATACTATTACCTATGCATAATATATTAAATTTTATAAGTTATAACTATTTATAACATATTAATTTATTGTTCATAATATAATCATTTTTTATTTATTAGAACAGGAAAATGAATTGTGACTGTTACATTTTAAACTACCTTTAAAACAAACACATCTTTTGGTTTGACAAGCACTTTTATATGAACAACTTAGAAATCCCTGACCTCCAGATATTATTATTATTAAAAGTCGACAGAGGGCCATCGGACCCTGCTCGCGTGATTACTGTCATTATTGAAGAAAAAAATGAGATGTACAAAGTAGGAACTACACATGGTTTCATTAAAGGATGGTTAAATTCTGGAAATATGCAGCATGCCACTGCAAATTTTATGACCAGCTTGTGAAAAAAATTACACGATGTTAAATTGGAGTGACCACTTCATGAAAAAGTGACCATTTTGTGAAATATTTTTGAATTTCACGAAGTGTAAAATATCCGTTTCCATTTCATGAAATGGTAATCTTTTCATGAAAAGATCGATTTCACGAAGTGGCTACGACATATATATATATATATTATACATTTATATTTTATACATAATATAACTTTTGGGGGCCCCGTGAGGGCTACATTTTTTTTTATTGTAGTTTGAACCTCATGTTAAAATATTTATGTACACTGCATTGGTCGATTGTCCATACTATAGTTGACCAATGAGCAGTACATCGAGACTAAGTGGTAGATACAAACGAAGAGTTATAATAACCTTTATATTATATTAAACAAAATTATGTATTTATTATTCAGTATCGTATTATATAAATATTCAATGATACAACTACAGTAAAAACGGTACAATATTATCATATATTTTATTATTTATTTATTTATTTATTTATATATGTCTGTGTACACGATAAGTAGTCCAAATATTGCTTTGATTTTCAACTTTAGTACCTATCTTGTTCGATGGGAAAGTGAATCTAGTTAGTGCATTCGGGAGGTAAAAATGTATGAAATATGTTTTCAACTACTTTTGGTCAATACACTGACACATTATAATTGTATTTACAAATACAATCCCCTATTTTAATTTATTATGGCGTATTGCAGTCATGATCATAATATATTATTTACAGTTTGTTAATACCTATATGATAACAGAAATTTTATAAACTTCCACCGACATGATATCGTTAACTAGAACATTATGGGGGCCTCTCAAAGTAATTCATTCCGGTGCACATTTAACTAGTTTTTCATGGCAACCTTTAAGCGCTTGTTACACAATTATTTTTTATTTTGAAACAACTGTTAAAATACGTACACCATCTATATCTATATTATACATAAATTTCGATATCCGTAACGATGTATGCAATAACGCACACGCGTTTATGAGAGTTGGTATACTGAATAAAACAAATTTTTTTGTACAATTTTGTTCTAAAAAACAAATTTAATTTTAACGAATATTGAACATATCACATCAAAATATTACAACATTCCTATAAGCTATGAATTTAATATTTTTCGTGACTTCGAATAAGAACCACAGAATTCACTTTG
Source organism: Nasonovia ribisnigri (assembly GCA_027563435.1). Lineage (NCBI taxonomy): Eukaryota > Metazoa > Arthropoda > Insecta > Hemiptera > Aphididae > Nasonovia > Nasonovia ribisnigri. The sequence goes on along the minus strand of JANEHU010002289.1, from coordinate 668 downwards.
TCAACACATGATGCATATCATTACACAAACTTTAAGTTTTAACTTTAAAAAACAATTGATTAATAGTAAGAAGAAGAAGAAGTGTTTTTTCTTTGTGTATATATTTGTAAAGGTTCTAGGATTAGAGATTTGTATATTTTAATTAGTACCTAATGATTTTAGTTTGATTTCGGTTCTCGTGTGTAGTGGGATAGAGTTTTGATCATATTCATTTTATTTCTGCAGGAGCTTTTTAATTACTTTCTAATGATATATGCATTTGAAATTTTCATAGAAAATAATTCATAGAATTCTTAGGGTTTTAAATAATATAAGGATTAATGCATCATTTAAGTATATGTCTTCATTTACTTTCTCTTTATAATTAAAAATGATGTATTGTTTTGATAGGAGGATATTTAGTCAGTTTCATTGGACCAGTTCTGAAAAGTATGTAGTGTTGGTTGTAAGATATATTTGATTTAGTTTCTGCGTTATTTTTATTACAATAGATAGGGCAGTTGTATGATAACCTGCAAAGTACAGCTCACCGTCAAAACGATTGCCACAATTTACAGTAAACACTTGAAGAAACATTCTCCTCTACACGGACCTACAAGAAATCCTCTACAAACATCACCGCTATAATCAAGCTTCTCAAATGTAAAAAAATATCTTACTAATATCAT
>JANEHU010002288.1:0-27300 GCA_027563435.1 Nasonovia ribisnigri | reverse complement strand
AAATCGGCATCCTGAAATATTCGTCTGTGTCCACATTTCAGAAACTGCATTAATTATAGCTCTTTCAAAATCCACAGTTATGTTAATTGGAGAAAAATTTAACACCAAGTCTTTGCATTTTTTGCTTATTGCTCGAAAAACATAAGTATACGTTTGTTTACATTTATTTTTGTCGTATACGCCGATCACGGACGTACACAAATAAACGAAAAAATTAATTATAATAAGCACTTCTATTAAACTTCGACGTCCAGTACTATCCAGTGACGATCAAGTCACACGATCACCATCCACTGACCCTCTTTCTGTCTTCACATATTCCTTAAATATACATTTTAGGTACAATCGAAGCACTATCACCTATCGGTAATATCGATATTAAGTTTAACCTAGTTACATTGTACTTACTGACTATGCTTAAAATTATACTAATTGCAGTTATTGTATTACATAATTGTTTAACCTAGTTGCATCTTTTCATATTATGTTTATAGAATGTGTCAATGTGAGCTGTTTTGGTTTTATATTTGTTACCAGTAATTGTTTTCTTATCTTAGTTAATAGGTAGTTTTAATTATAATATTTTTTATACATTATGCATGATACAACACACCCTTATGTTACATAAAATATGTCCTCATATTATTAAATAATTATTTCAGTTGAGAATGAAATTTAAATGGTATTGATTGATGGAGTTGCGTGGTCAACAAAAATAAAAGTCTTTATGTTTATTGGTCTACTCCAAAGAAGTGGTCGTTGGATATAGATTTAGAAGTCTTCATATTTCAGTCCTTAGGTCGGTTGAAAATGTTTGTGTATCGGTGTATCGATGGCCGATGATGTTTTGTTTGAATTATTCGATCTATTATTTCGTCACATGTATTTAATCATATGACAATTGTCAATGCCGAGGTTAAAAAAAACAAAACAATATGTAAACCTATGCAATTCTACACATAATTGATAAATAAAACTATAAAACTCAAGTCATCCATCGGGTAAAGGTAAATTATATGACAACATTATTACCAAAAATAAATCATTTTTTAGAAGTTAAATTTTACAGTATTCTTGTATACAAATATTAAAATGTTGTTAAATATGTAAAAGAAATGTGTTATTTAAAAGCAGGGCTTGAAATCGAAATGATAAATTTTGGTTTCGGTTTTGATTTTATCGGTTTCCATTTTGTTTTTAAATACCGGTTTTCAGATTTTGTGGTTTCAATTTCGGTTGCATAGAACGGTTTACATTTTTTCCAGTTTCCATTTATGTTATAAATACCGGTTTCCAAAATTTCCGGTTTCAATTTCGGTTACATATAACGGTTTACATTTTTTCCAGTTTCCATTTGGGTTATAAATACCGGTTTTTAAATTTTCCGGTTTCAATTTCGTTTACATATATCGGTTTAGATTTTTTTTTCGGTTTCCATTTGGGTTAAATAAATACCGGTTTTCATTTGGGTTTTAAAATTTAAATACTGATTTTTTATTTTAACTTTTTTCGGTTTTTGTCGTTTCCGGTTTTAAAACCGATATTTACTTTTACGTATCATAACCATTGTATCAACTACCAAGTATATTTTTATTTTATTATTTATAAAAGTGATAGTTATTAGTTATTACTTAGCGTGTCATATAACATTTTATTAGATACCAACATTTTTTTTCAATATTTAGGTACCATTTCATTAATCATCACTGTTGTGTGTAAAATATTTAAATATATATATTTTGTATGGACAGCCTTCCACCACCCTACAGTATGGGTAACCTACAGCCTAAAGGTGTAAAATTACAATAAATTATAATAGTAGTATATTATAATATACTATAATACTTTATAGTATCTACATAATATATACCTATAAGGCTATAAGTCTATAACCTATTATTGAAAACTTTCAGATATGACAGCAGTAAAATATTAAATGGAAATGTTCAAAAAAAATTGTGTACTTACTACCTATTGTGTTACCTATAACTAGTTATAAGGATTCAAGATTTGAATGATGAATAGATTTATAACATTACAAATAGTAGACAGGTTAAATGCTGCCCAAGTTTTCAATTTAGCAATTTCCTTAGGTACCCACATTTCCTAATAGTTTCAAAAAATATGTTGTTCTTCCTTTATATAAAGCAGGTGATTCATATAATATCATTAATTATCGACCAACAGCACTATTCTAAACCATATCGAAGATACCTATATGAAAAATTTATAAAATATAGAATACCTACTAGTTTTCAAACAAAAATAACATCTACTTAAAAAATTAATTTGGATTTTTAAATGGTAAATTAACTAATGAGTAATGATACATTATTTCTTTTAAATCGATTTATTTATGACAAATTAGACACTAACTCTAAGGTTCTAGGATTATTTCTAGATAATAAAAAAAGTTTGATTGTTTCCTATAGGTTACCACCTATAGAAAAAAATATAAAAAAAGTATACTTTAAAAAAAAAAAAAAAACTATTATTGTGGATTAAGACTCAAGAGGCAAAATGTAATATGTGTGATTTATTAAAATCTTACCTATAAAAAAGAACACAAATAGTTAAAATAAATAATCCATTAAGTAAATCACTTGATATAAGTATATAACAGATGGTGTCCCACGAATCTGTTTTTGGCCCTCTGTTGTTCATAATATGGTCTTTTAAATATTAGTGTTGATGCTGAAATAATTTGTTATGCAGACAATACTGCTATTTCAATTTATAGTGATTATATATAAGTACAAAGTCCAAATAACATATTCACTTTAATGTTAACTCAGATGTAATTAATCCAGGACTAATGTATAAGCATACATTCATCTAAGTGTATAACTAGTAATTGAGATAATTGCATTATTCTAAAGAATACAAATTGTATTGAGTATTTAGATCTCACTTTAGATAATAAACTTAAATGCAATTATCATATAATTAATCTTACAAATTCTATTTAAACATTCTTTTTTATGTCTTTTATGATTTAAGACATGATATATTTAATATTTATATATGCTTTTTATATTTTATTAATTAAGACATAGGTATATTTAATATTGATATGAAAAGAAAAATTTATTTAACTTAAGTTCAATCTATTTTATGGTATTATCTTTTGGGGACAAGCGTATGAGTCTCATATTCATTCTTTAAATATTACATTAAACTTTAAACAATGCACTCAAATTTATATTTGATATACCTACCTATGCTTACCAACAATGAATTTGTTTATAATCCTTTTAATGTACTTAATATTAAATGTGTACATTATAAGAACTCATTACTGTCTTTTCACAAATGTTTATTATTGTCAATAATTGAATTCAAAGAAAACTTTCCAGTACAACTGCATAAGCTATGCTTAAAGGCGAGTAGCAAATTATTGTATTTTGTTTTATATACTATCTGTACATGTTTCTTTCGATTTGCGAAATATACTATTATTATGAGCTATTAAGCAAATTAATAGCCAGTGAAGTATTTTTTTAAAGGTGCCTAAGTTATTAAACACATAAGCCTTAAAAAATCTATCGACAAACAATCAATTCATTACAGTATAACAAAACAATAAAACATAAATCCATTACATAATATAATGATTGATATTTGTTTTTATTAAATTATAAATAATAAATATTATTATATAAATTGAAAAATATTAATAACAGTACAACCAGAAAATAATATTTTGGTTAGATTGTGGGTTGGTTTATTTATTTTTAAATAGAGTGTTGCTTCGAATTATCATTATAGCATCTAGAGCTTCTGAAGACAATGATGATCTAAGATCTGATAAGATAAATTTAAGACCTGAGAAGCTTCTCTCAACACTAACCTGTAAAAATATGCAAAAAAAAATATTAAATTGAATATAAAATCGGAGACGTAACATTTAAACAGAAAAGTATTGGGAGGATATATTATAATGAAAAAATACAAAAATGTATGTATAACGATACTTTTTATAATTTTATATTTTGTGCAGATAAAAATTTATAAAATAATTTACTGGAGAACATATATGATCTCCTCATGCATACGTCACTGATCCCCTGTGGCAAAAAAAATTTATCATTAAAGTATAAATGAAAATTAAAGTTGACTAACTTGTGTAGCTGGAACAGCGTGAACGACACAAGCTAATTTGTAAAGATCAGGTTTATCATACTTTTGTTCTTCCCAATAGCTCGATATATTGGTTTTGTAGTGGAGTCATTCAACTCTTTTGAAATCGTGTAAAGCAATTGATATGTCGTTAGGAGAACTCGTTTCACTGTTCATGGATGAATAAGATGATTGAGACGACAAGAATAGTTCAAAATCATCATCTTCTTCAATACGAGAATGATTATCTTTATTTGCATCTAAATCAACTAAAAAAAAAAAGGAAAAATTAACTGTTTTATTAAAATTAGGAGCAAGGTTATCTATAGTCTATTCAAAATGAGATGATGACTCGGCGGCCAAGTTGTGCGCATGGGCGTGGCTTTTGTTCCGTAGTAGCTTGACGCGCCGCCGCGGATGGGAGCTTTAATTACTAATTAGTCTAGAATCGACTGCCGATGTGTGTGGATAATTTAAAATGTATTGCGCGTATTTTTTAACATGACGCACACACGCACATCCACGTCTTGCGCGACACATCCATAGAGTAAGATAGAGGCGGCGTTCTGTTGTAATGTTGAAGCGCAAACGGACGAGGTTTTGCAGTGTAGTTCTTTGGAAAATCAAAAATATTGTACATTAACATTTTTTTTTATGTAGCGTTACCACGAATGGCCTAATTGATATCTCAGTTTTCCCGTAATGATAAGAGTAAAAAAAATATCAGAGCTCGCTACACTTAAACGTCTTAAACCGTTTTGGGTTTTGGACCTAACCGTCTTACCGTCCTTAAAATTTAAATATTAAACGAGAAATGTTTCTTAAAAAAGAATTTAATATATCATGGTTCTAACCGTAACCACTCCTAATATCAAGTCCGGCTCAAGCGTTTAAGCACACGTCCTAAGCAAACTTAAATTTTGCCACCCTTTACATGTAAGTACTACATCAAATATTTTTAAATGTGGACTTGTCGCCTACCCCTTGAGCCGGGCCTGTCTAACAGAATGACTCTAAAAACAGATGTAACATAAATAGTTAATGTAAACATTTGTAAATGTACACTTTTTAAATATCCACTTATCTTTATTTTAAAAAGTCAAAATTGTAATAACTATATAATACAATTATTTTTCACTTAATACCCAACACTAAGTACAAATTATAAATCAAAAGCTGCTACACTAAAATAATTTTATTAATTTAGAATTTTACTGGTTTACTGGCCCCTGAAAAGTGTCAACTTATTGTACAATGTTCTTAAGGATGGTTTTTCATTATATTTTTTTAAGCAATGATTTACTTTAAGCTTCATATAAGTTTGAGAGATTGATTTAATTAGGAGTGTGACGTGTTCTGATAATGGGCTATTACTTTCCGCGCTATGAAACTGTAAAGTCTTAAATATGTATCGATGGTGTAAAACATAGTCAAGAATCTTGGATTGAATTTGTATTGGGTTGATAGATCTATTTTGATAATCATACATTTTCAAAAGCTTTTCTGTTTGAAAGCATATTTGAAGAACATCATCGCTAGGATACATTAGACCACCTTGATTACCTCCCTTATTCTTCATAGTAATCAGTGAATTCAAAAATAAATCTTTATTTACAGCACTTAATGATTTGATACACGTCTCACAGTGAAGAACTGATGTTAATTTAAAGACGACAAACCCTGCAATATATATTATTACTTCTTTAGTAAAAGGACTAAAACAATTATCTTTTGGTTGACAAATATAGTCATGGTCATTTATGTATAATTCAAACACTCCACTGTTTTCAAATTCATTGTGATCTGATAAAATTAAATATAACTTTGAATTGCAACTACTACTATTCATATTTATTACTTTAATAGGGTCAGAACTGGAGTAATGTAATATGTCAATGTGTTCCAAGGGAATACAATTTCCATTATTAAAAGTTTCTACATCATTTACTCGGACAACCAATTTTTTATAAGCCGATTGAAATTGTCGTGCAGTGGGGTTGTTATTATACCCCCCTTGGGCTCTAACACTTCCAAAAAACAATTCCAAGTGGTCTTGGCTGATTTTGTATAATTTAATGTGATTTAACTTATCTGTAGATATAAATTTATGGTATAAATGTATTAACGAATTTAAACAAACTAATAATCCAATGAATCCAGTTTTCCTACTAGATTCCATGACTAGTACAAATTCATTTTTTTCTTTAATTTTTAAATTTTTTATATAGTTTGTAAACATTTTAGTAAAATTAGCTATAAAATTAAAGTTTTCTTTGCAAAGTGCTTTTTTTTCATTAATGGCGTTGTAAGAACGTGAATTTAAAATATCAAATACAGAATTGAATATTTCAATAAATTCTACTGTAGCATCTACTTCTTCAAATTCTGGAATATTTAAATTTTTCTTACAAAATTTTAAAGCATCAGCCACAGATTTACTTAATAATTGAGTGGCCAATTTAACTTTCATTTTTTGTTTTACAAAACAAATATGCTGTTTTCTCAATTTATTTGCGAGATGGCATCCTTCTTTTTCCTGTAATAAAAATAAACGTTCAACAAAATCAAATTTGATGTATTTATTTCCGTGTTGCAATATTTGTTTTTCGCCAAAAGCATTTCTTACAAGCTTAATCATGTGAGCAGGATCCATAAAAATAGGAATATCATCCTTTTCTTTATCAGCGTATTCTATTGTAAAAGCTGTTTGCAAATTTGACGCATCAATATTACAACCTAATAGCCGTGCCATGGTAACATTTGTTGAACAACCGTCAAAAGTTAGACTAACTACATGTACACCAGTAGCTTTCAAAGCATATAAAGCTTGTTTTGTAAGTTCAGCTTTTTGCGCGCTATTTAAATTAGAAGTAAAAAAATAACCAATAGGAAGTTTCCACCCTTCATTTATGGAAACAACCATAAATACTAAGCAATCTTTAGCTAAAACTAAGTTTTCATTATCTAAGCCATTGCCAATATCAACTCGACCATAGTACTTTAAACCACTAAACTCTAGATGTTGTCTAATGGCCATTTCGTCTAGCATGAGACTACAATAAATTGGATTGTTAGAGTTTGTTACTTTTAATTTTAGCGATTTCAATGCTTCTTTAGTAAAGCCGGGTTCTGCATCTATGGTTGAATACCACTTTTCTAAAGTACGAGGATGTGGTAAAACTGTATTAAACTGATTTCTCACATAATTGTAAGCTTTAGGAGAAAAGAAATGTAAAGATAGTGCAAATTGCCTAATAGATGGACTACATTTTTTCAGCACCTTTTTCCCCAAATTTTTATTTGACCATTTAGTAATTAAATCAGTATGTTTACCAAATGATTCTAGAAGAATATCAGTATCCTCTTCAGTTAAAAGATTATTATTTTTCAGTTTGCCAATAATTTCAGACAGAGAAGCAATTTTTTTATTTTTGCGCCGGACAATTTGTCGTAAACATTTTATTTTTTTGTTTTTTATCTGCACTTCAGATGACAAAGTACGAATTCCATATTTAAGATATGAACGCCTCGGTGTGTCATTAGGAGACACATAAGAAGCACCCAAAAAAGAAGATTTGAATTTTTTCTATAAAAATCATAATTGGTGAATACTAAATTACTATACAAAAGTTATAGAATAAGTTATTACTTACTCTAACTGTAGGCGTACAAAGACTTAAATTTTCTAATTCTGAAGATGTACAAGCCACAGTTGGGTCCAAATTACCTAATGGTGCAAACCCTTCAGGTACATCACTAATATTAGGCACCTAAGAAATAAATGCACATACTTAAATTAATAACAAATATAGAAAAATCAATTATATGTCAATCCTTGCTTTAACTGTAGGGGTACATAGACTTAAATTTTCTGATTCTGTAGAAGCCACAGTTGGTATAGCGTGTTTTTGTAGAAGTCTGAATTTATTCCGTACAATAAATGACTCGGGTTCAAAATGAAGAGAACAAATAAGACTACTCTTATTGATTTTGTCCACTGCTAAATCATGACTTAGGATAAAACCATGCCACTTCTGCCGAATACATTCTTTCGAAGGAAATCTTTAACATTAATTATTTATTACATTATTTTATAGTTCACATTATAAGCAATGGTATTATAAAATTCTAATATTGCTTCATAACATAACTTACCTGTGAAAACTGATGTTTTCAGATTTTGATTTAGCAGTTTTACTTCTGCCACAAATAAAACAGCTAGGCATTTTTCAAAGGTATTATAAATTGAAAAAAAAAAGATAAATGTAAAAACAAAAGTCGTAAGGTATTAACTTTGTAAATTATTGCATTATGCGAAAATTCAAACGCTAGGTCGAACTTCGGATAACTTTTATCATGGGTTTTAAAAGAAATTTAAAATAACAATATTTACGGATTGTTATAATTTTTTGATATTCGAACGCTGCCATCTAGCGGTTTATAGTATAATTAATGGACTACCGCTAAGGTCGATGACCGCTGATTTGGCATCAGTCCGATAATACAGTTTCAATAGGTAACGCCGCCTCTATCTTACTCTATGGACACATCCCTACCGTTGCTTCGGTCACGTGATCGATGTTTGTGGAGGGAGTATGACCGGCGGCTGACCAAAACGGGTCGCCGCCGAGTCATCATCTCATTTTGAATAGACTATAGTCTTCTGGTGCTGCAATACTATAATATTACATACTAAGAAACGGCTAAATTCTATGGACCTTAATACTACTTGTTTGCGCCAGGTACGGACAATAATAGGCCGTGCGCCTGGATGCGTACTGCACTTCGTACGTATTCCTACTATATTACCCACCGACCGATTGTTGTGTGTATGTGTGTATATAGGTATAGCACTCAACAGGAAGTGGCCAGGTTCGCCGAGCAAGACCTGTGAATGCTAGTGTGTGGTGGGTGTGTAAGAGTGTGTAATATGTATGAGTGTGTAGACTTACAAATAACTAAGAATAAAATGCTAACACGTTTCAGGTAATAAGTTGCTGTATAATACACGATATCAATAATAAATTTATAAAAATATAAAAATCACAGCAACACCAAAATATAAAATATAGATCACAATAATATACGTATGATTGGTCCTTATGACCAATCAAAATATATATAATAATAATAAGTAAAACTCACGGATATGACGGTGCTCGGCTGGCCAGCTGCTACCTATCCTAGTTCATAATAATAATAATGCACATCCAATTCTATAATAATAATAACGTTTGGCGATTTGCGCCTTACAATAAATAAAATGTGGCGATTTGCGCCTTACAATAAATAAAATGTGGCGATTCGCACCCGCAAAATATATAATAAAAATGTGGCGATTCGCGCCCGCACAATATATAATAAATTTGACAATTTGTGCCTTTTACAATAAAAAATGTGGCGATTCGCGCCCGCACAATATAATAAATTTGGCAATTCGTGCCTTTTACAATAAATAAAAATCGCGACAGTGTCTGCTCACGATGACGGACGAAGGTAAAACAGAACGATACGGCGGCTATGTTAAGCAATAATAATGATAATAAATAAATAATAATTGAACAGCCGATGCAGCGGAATGCGATAACATGAATTATATAATTCACACACGAAACAATTATATCAAAAATAATAACAATAATAAAAATATACGGAGACAAACAGGTATGTGGTGTGCGTGTGTGTGTGTGTGTAAGCCGGTCGGATGAGATAGTATAATAATATAAATAAGATAATATTAAAATAATAATAAAATAATGAGCGCATCCAAGCTCAAACATTCTCCCCCCGTTGAAAGCCTGGGGTTTCAACCAACACTTACTCCGCTTCAGTTGGTAGCAAACATAATTTGACTGTTGGACGCTTCAATTCTGTCCCAGAACCGATACGCATAGTAACCACTCTTATAATTCCATCTTTCCCCGGGTGTACGTTAACAACTCTTCCCAATTTCCATTTTGTTGGTGGAGTGTTTTCGTCTTTATTAATAGCAATATCACCGATTTTCAATGGAGCCTTATTGCTAATCCATTTTCCTCTAATTTGTAGCTGGGGTAAGTATTCACTAGACCATCTTCGCCAGAATAGTTGCATTAAATACTGCACGTACTTCCATTTTCTAAGACTGCTTATTGATTCTTTTGTCAGGTCAGCTTCAGGGGGTAATGATATTGGTCCACCTATTAAGAAGTGAGCTGGAGTTAGTGCTTCTAAGTCAGACGGGTCGCTGCTTATTGGTGTCAATGGTCGTGAGTTGAGACAGGCTTCTATTTGACACAATAGTGTTGATAATTCTCCAACAGATAATTTTGTATCGCCCATCATGCGGGTTAGATGGTGCTTTGCACTCTTAACCCCACTTTTCCACAGGCCCCCGAAGTGGGGTGCTGAAGGTGGGTTAAATGTCCATTCAATACCTTCCTGGGCTATTTGCGGATGTGCAGCCTTTACACTTGAGTACAATTCCCTTCTAGCTCCAACAAAATTTGTGCCGTTGTCGCTAAATATCGTGGAACATAAGCCTCTGCGTGCAGTGAACCGTCGCAATGATGCTAGAAATGCTTGAGTTGACAAATCTTCCACCGCCTCCAAATGAACTGCTCTTGTGGTAAAACATACAAAAACGGCTATCCAGGCCTTCACGCCTATAACTCGCCTTATACCGCTTCTTATAATGATTGGTCCTGCAAAGTCGACTCCAGTAACCGCAAACGGTCTCTTGACTTGAACTCTTTCCTTGGGCAATGGGGCCATCAGAGGAGCATTGAATGTAGGTTTAGCTCGAATGCATTTTACGCATCTTGATACAACAGAACGTGCCATCACTCGACTTCTTAACGGCCAATACCTTCTTCTCACTTCGGCAAGCAAGGCTTGAGGACCACAATGTAATTGTTCCAGGTGTTTTTGCTCAAATATCAATCGAGTTACCTTATGATTTGCAGGCAGCACGATCGGGTGACTTTGCAGTATTGACAACTTGGAATTATTCAAACGTCCACCTACTAAAATTAAGCCGTCCTTTATAAACGGATGTAGGGACCTTAATTTACTATTGGACTGCAACTCCTTTCCAGACTCTAAGGATCGTAACTCATTAAGAAAACATTCGGCTTGGACTTGTTTCAATATACACGTTTCAGCTGATTGCAGTTCTCTTACAGACAAATAATGTTCACCTGGTACCCTCTTTGTTCTCAAGTATACTGCGATTTTTTGTAACCAAGCTGTAGCTCTCTGCAGTCTGGACCATGAAGAGAAATGTTGAACCAACTCTTGATTAGATCGAACCCCAACTAATGCAAATTGTATTGTACGTTGTTCAGGTATTTCTCTTCCTTTAATATGTTCCTTGGTGGTTGTTCCCAAAACTCGTCTGATGTACTTAACCAATCAGGTCCGTTCCACCAAAGTTTGGAAGTTCTTATGTCTTCTACATTAGTACCACGAGATATCATATCAGCAGGATTTTTGTTTGTTCTTACATAATTCCATTGTGATACGTTAGTGAGCTCTAAGATCTGGTTAACACGATTGCTTACATATACCTTTAATCGATTAGATTGTGCGTTTAACCAACTAAGAACCACGGTGGAGTCTGTCCACAGATAACACTTATAACGATTAAATTCCCAAGACTTCGTTAGCCCTTCGAGTAACTGTGCTAACACTAGGGCTCCGTTCAGTTCGAGACGAGGTATTGTTGAACCTTTTATCGGTGCCACACGGCTTCTAGCGCAAAGCAATTGAGCCTGCCACGTATTTTCGGAAGAGAGCGATCGTACATATATACAAGCTCCATACGCTTCTTGTGACGCGTCACAAAATCCATGTATTTGAAATTCAATTGGTTTTGTTAGAACCTTTCTTGGAATAGACACGTTTTGTAGTTGTTCTAAATCCCTATGGAATGACGTCCACCGGTCTTGAATGTCTGAAGACAACGGACTGTCCCAATCAATTTGCATGGCCCATACCTGCTGTAAAAATATCTTTCCCTTTACGAGAATTGGGGCTATAAACCCTATAGGGTCAAACACTTTGTTCAAATCGGATAGCAGTGTCCTCTTGGTCAATTTTGATCGTGCGGGAGTTGGTATGACATTGAACCTGAATTCGACAAGCACTGGATTCCAACATAGGCCTAAAGACTTGACCATTTCTTCATCTCCTAACTCCAAGGTGAATAGAGGATCGCTGACGTCCTTGCCAATATGCTTCAGTATACTAGATGAGTTCGAACACCACTTCCTTAGAGGTAATTTTTCGGAGGCTAAAATGAATGTTATCTCCTGGTACAATTGGATACATTCTTTTTCGGTTTCACCTCCCGTCATAAGGTCATCCATATAAAAATCCCTTGTTATTGCCTTCGCAGCTCTAGGAAAATTTGCACGCGTTTGTTGTGCCAACGTTATCAAACACTGCGTTGTCATGAACGATGCTGGTTTAGTGACGTAAGTTACGGTAACTAGTCGATAAGTACGGAGAGCTTCCCTAGGATCATTCCGCCAGAGTATCCGTTGCAGATCCCAGTCTCGTTCTGCTACAGCTACTTGTCGAAACATCTTCTCTATATCTGATGATATTACATATTGATACTTTCGAAAACGCATAAGAATTGAAAATATGTCCTCTTGCGTCTTTGGGCCTAGCATCAGTATGTCGTTGAGTGACAACCCGGAAGAAGTCTTTGCTGAGGCGTCAAAAACGATGCGAGTTTTAGTCGTCAAGCTTGAGCTCTTGATTACCGCATGATGTGGCAAGTAACATGATCGCTTAGGAATATTCGATTCCTGTTGAACTTCTTGCATATGGCCCATCTTCAAATAGTCCTTCATGAACTTAGTGTATTCAATTCTTAAGTCTGCATCTTGCTGTAATTTTCTCTCTACACTAAGAAATCAAGATGTAGCTAAGTTGACACTATGCCCTAAATTTGTCAGGTCCGTTTTGACGGGTAACTGCAGCACGAACCGACCATCATCATTCCGTCTGAATGTAGACTGAAAGTGTTCAAGTGCATGTTTCTCCTCGATAGAACACTGGTTTGCCTTTGATTGTCTGTCATACAATTCGTCCTCGTGACCAAGAATTACCTTCGATTCTTCTTCCAACGATCTGCCAACACTTAGCAAACATGAGTGACTCATCTCGCCAGTGACTATCCAGCCCAACTTGGTATCTTGCAGATATAACATTTTAATGTCAAGCTGTACACGACTTGGCTGTACAATGTCAAAAAAAACACCACCTCCAATCAATAAGTCGATTTGTTTAGAATCATAGAAGTGAGGGTCTGCTAACTGTGGTAACAGTTCACTTGGTATTGTCCAGCCTTCAGCTGGTGTAGGAACAGGATGTAGCTGTGACATGATGACTGGCAAGGTATGACAAGATAACTTGAAACTCGAGGAATCAAACCTGGATTCAACATGTACATTAACACATGTGCTAGACTGGAGTGCGTTTGCTCCTATGCCACTAACTGGGAGTGTCGATCTTGTTGTCGGTAATTGTAGTTGTCTTGCCAGACCCTTTGATATGAAGTTGATTTGCGAACCACTGTCTAATATGGCATTGCATTTCCTACGTACTCCTTGACTGTCTCTTACTAGAACTATTGCTGTTGACAGAAATACATGTCCATGTCCTTGATGAACTAATAATGCGTTTTTAGAGCTACCTTGATTCGAAGTTGAGGCTAAATCTTCTCCAGTTTTATCCTCAGAGTTGATATTTGAAGATTCATTTTGCCTTTCATAATGAAGTAAAGTTTTGTGTTTTCTTTTACAAATAAAACAATTATATCTTGATTTGCACTTATCAACTGTATGAGATGAATGAAGACAGTTGAAACATAGCCTAGCTTCGCGTACAAAATTGATTCGATCTCCGACTGAACAGTTCTTAAAACTGGTACATGTATACAGCTTGTGCACACTTGAACAATATGCGCATACATTTTCATTTAAGCTCACGGTCTCTGAACTTTCCATCGCCACACACCGGCTAGTTAGAAATGATTCAAGGTCCACATATTTAGGTAAATCAGTGTTTCTCTGATGCAACTGCCATCCGTGACAGGTGCTCCTGTCTAGGGATCCTGTAACTATAGTAATTAGCCACGCATCACAATGTTCGATTGGTTGGTCAAGAGCCTTCAGCGCAGCCACATGCGTACATACACGTGAATAAAGTTCTTGCAGCGCTAATGCCGTTGGTTCTCTTATCTTGGACATTCAAGTAACGATCGGATGTGAAATTGAATTACAAGGCTACGGTTGTCATAACGTTGTTTAAGCCTTTCTACGGCTACTGAATAATTACCGTCGCTGATTGGAATAGAACGCACTAAGTCTAATGATGGTCCAGACAAACACGAACGCAAATAATAAAACTTCTGAGCAGTTGAATAAGAGTCATCATCGTGTACCATGGCGCGAAAGATGTCAAAGAATGAAGACCATTCCTGAATGTTCCCATCAAATCTTGGCAGTGGTATTGGTGCCAGCTGTGTCCGGTTTCCAGAAAAACCTGCACTGTTTGACACGTTATGAGGAGTGGTATTTGATATCCTAACCGCATTGATAATTTCTTGCATCTGTGATCTTGTCGTAAAATAAAGATTTTCAAAATCATCTCTCTCACTTTCAGCTCCTTCAGCATCATCATAAGCAATTAACTCAATTTGGCTTTGGATATCCTCGAATTTCTTGTTTATTTGTGGTAGCTCCTCCTGTCTAAATTCGAGTAGTGACACTGGTTGCTCACCAATAACAAATTTTGTTACAAAATTATGAGCACGGGTGAGCGCCGCTTTGATGACACCACGTTTTCTTTTTAGCTCTGCTAATATTTTCAGTTCCTCATCGCTATACATCATACAGACTTAAAAGAGATATATAAGTAACGAAGCAAGGGCCACAATTATACAATAATATAGACGCTAAATGGAGACAAAAATAATTTAGATCTAGTGAAAGACAGCGAGAATTGCGATTTCAATTGCAGTATAAATTGATTGAAATATCGAAATAGTAAATAAAATAATAAGAATTATAACAACAACAATAATAATAATATCTTTTTCCAATCAGTATTAATTTGAACTTGAGTTCTCGAACTAGAGGTATAACCAGACAGTGAAGATATTAGTCGCTATGGAGTAACGCAAAATAAAGATAATATATAGTATTATAATAATACAATACTATGAAATATAATGCAATTAAAATTATCATTAAGTTAATTGGAAAAATTATGTAATTCACAATCAAATAGCATATAACAAAAAATAAATATAAATCACGTCGAGGTCACCAATATGTTTGCGCCAGGTACGGACAATAATAGGCCGTGCACCTGGATGCGTACTGCACTTCGTACGTATTCCTACTATATTACCCACCGACCGATTGTTGTGTGTATGTGTGTGTATATAGGTATAGCACTCAACAGGAAGTGGCCAGGTTCGCCGAGCAAGACCTGTGAATGCTAGTGTGTGGTGGGTGTGTAAGAGTGTGTAATATGTATGAGTGTGTAGACTTACAAATAACTAAGAATAAAATGCTAACACGTTTCAGGTAATAAGTTGCTGTATAATACACGATATCAATAATAAATTTATAAAAATATAAAAATCACAGCAACACCAAAATATAAAATATAGTTCACAATAATATACGTATGATAGGTCCTTATGACCAATCAAAATATATATAATAATAATAAGTAAAACTCACGGATATGACGGTGCTCGGCTGGCCAGCTGCTACCTATCCTAGTTCATAATAATAATAATGCACATCCAATTCTATAATAATAATAACGTTTGGCGATTTGAGCCTTAAAATAAATAAAATGTGGCGATTCGCACCCGCAAAATATATAATAAAAATGTGGCGATTTGCGCCCGCACAATATATAATAAATTTGGCAATTTGTGCCTTTTACAATAAAAAATGTGGCGATTCGCGCCCGCACAATATAATAAATTTGGCAATTCGTGCCTTTTACAATAAATAAAAATCGCGACAGTGTCTGCTCACGATGACGGACGAAGGTAAAACAGAACGATACGGCGGCTATGTTAAGCAATAATAATGATAATAAATAAATAATAATTGAACAGCCGATGCAGCGGAATGCGATAACATGGATTATATAATTCACACACGAAATTTAGGTAGGAGAAGGTAGGTGAGTGATTTTTTTATTATAACGCAGTAATCCTCGTTTCAAGCAGTGGCGCACACAGGGAGGGTCTGGGGTGTCGACTGACACCCCTCAGAGAATTGGTGGGTGACTAGTGATGTGTGAACTAGGATGAATATTTGTTTAATATTAATAGTATCAATATGTAATTATGTATTATTCTAACAATTGCAACATTTATAACCCCACCAAACACGCGATGGAAGTGCGGAACCGTTTAAACGCCGAACAACAGTAAGGTTAATGGTTATTATCAGTTATCACTTATCAGTTTTTCATATTATCACAATAACACGTGCGATCATAAATTCGTCGTTATGAGTGTTATGACAATAATTGTCAATATCAATATTCAAACTTCATGAATGTTGCATTTTGGCACTGTAAAACTGTAAAAAACAAAAGTTTATTTATTACCAAGTATTCACTATTATTGTGTTAGCTAATAATTTAAACATGGACTCAGAAAAGTGTTTATATTGTGGCAAAAACAGAGATAACTTGCATCACAAAAATTGGGTGAGACACGTAGATTCTTGCAACAAAAAAAGAAAACGTAATAGCACTTGTAATATAATAAAATTCTTTTTAACAAGTGCTATCTCATCAAAACCGATTCAAATGAGTTCTACATTAACCCAAGGTAATTTAATGTGTTTTTAAAATAATTATTCGTACAAACTTTTTGATTTTCGCAGACAAATTGTTGATGCAGACTTAAATACAGATTTAGTTCTAGCAGGTATAATAATTTCATTATTTTCCATGTAACAATATGCCTGACTGATTGGTGTTTTAATTTGATTTATTTGATTAATTGTATTTTTTTTAAGTTTTTAACTTACAATTAAAGAATTAAAAATAAAATTGTTTTTATTTTAGGCCAAGAAAGTGAGTTGACTAATGTTGATATGGACATAAATACTGATTTAGTTTTATCAGGTACCTATGACAATTTGATTTATTTTACCATTATTTCTTTTAACTTTAAAAACTAAATTTTCTTTTTCTTAGGCCAAGAGAGTGATTTGACAAATGTTGATATGGTCTTAAATACTGATTTAGTTCCAGCAGGTAAAATCATTGACGTAGTGGAATAGTGGATCAATTTTATGTGTAATTAATAAAATAACTTTAAATTATGAAGTTCATTGTGTTTAACATAGATTATTCTTGTTTACTATTTGTGTTTTTGTATTATGTATTAATGTTTTGTAATTATATGTTGTTTTTATTTTTTACACATTTTTCTTATTTATCATCTCGCTATCTAATTTATTCAGCTTGTGTAATAGGTAAGTAATATTAACATTTTAAACTAATAATGGATTCTGCTAGCTAATTAATTCAGTAGGTATTTGTTTTTGCATGGATTAAAGTGAGTTAAAATATTTATAATACTCATTGTCAGTGTCTTATTTTGGAATTATATTTTTGTTTTATCTGTTTAGTAAATTAAATTATTTAGTATAGTCTTAGCACTAACATATAGTTTTTAACTAGTATTATAAAATTTATTATACTAAAAAATATTTAACGTTTATTAATTTTTTTTAATGAATTTAAAAAATGCAGATAATGATCCAGTGAATTTAATTAAGTTAGCACCTTTTTCTTATGAAAAACGGAAATGTATTTTGCGCATGGGTCCACATCAACCACTAAAAGAAGATATGCCTGGAAGAAAGTTTCCTGTTCGTAATGGTAGAAGTTTTCAAGTTTCATGGTTTACAAAAATATGCCCAGATGGCAGTACTTCTATAAGAGAATGGATGTCTTATTCCAAAATTAAAGATAGAATTTTTTGTCTCTATTGTATTTTAGTCGGTAAAAATTCCAATCCATGCTGGGTCATTGAAGGATTTGGAACTTGGAATAAAGCATCAGAAAGAATTTTGGCTCATGAGATATCAATGGACCATATTGATGCTTGCATCAAAATTAAAATTGAAGAACAATCCATACCTCTACTACCTTCATTAATAAAAGCTAAAATGAGCAAGTGGCTGCTAATCGTTTAGTAGTTGAGTCTATAATTGATTGTTTATTATATCTTGCACAACACTCATTAGCTCTAAGAGGTCATAAAGAAAATTGGTCTAACTATATAAAAGGAAATTTCAAGGACCTTCTGTGTTTAATGGGAAAGTACTATCCTCCTCTTGGAGCATATATTGAACAACATAAAAAGAACAAAAACAAATTTGACTTTATTTCATGGAGAAGACAGAATCAACTCTTAGATTGTATTGCCAGCTATATTCGCAACTTTATTTTAAATCAGGTAAAGCATTCTAAATTTTTTAGTGTTACGATGGACACAACATTTGATAACTCTAAAAGAGAGCAGCTTTCTTTTGTTCTTCGATACATAAGTAGTGAAACTGGTGTAACTAACGAAAGGCTAATATGCATGCAAGAATGTGCAAATACATCTGCTCAGAATATGTTTTTAGTATTTAAAAGTATATGTGACAAGAATAGTTTACAGTGGACAGAAAATCTAATTGGACAGTCCTATGATGGGGCTAGTAATATGCGTGGAACTTACTCAGGCCTTCAAGCTTTAATAAAAAATGAAAACTCCTCAGCAGTTTATATATGGTGTTATGCTCACCGTTTGAACCTTGTTGTGATTGATGCAGTGAAGTGTTCAACAAATGCAATTAATATGTTTGGTATATTAGAATCGGTTTACGACTTCATTTCTTCCAGTAAAAATCTAGTTTCATTATTTGAAGAATGTCAGAAACAAAAATATAAAAATGAACGACGTATAAAACGATTGAAAAGAGTGGAGACCACTAGGTGGTGGTCACATGACTATGCACTTAATACTGTCATAGACACTTATGATGCACTTTGTGAAACATTAGATGTATTGCAAACAGAAAATAATTCAAGTGATCGTAAACGTCTGCACCAAGCTGCTAGCTTAAAAGATTGTCTTACTTCAGATTGGTTTCTACTAACGGCATTTTTATATAAAACTATTTTTAATGTTATTACTCCGTTAAGTAAATTATTACAAACTAAAGATATTGATATGATAGGTGTTGTTACTGAGGTTCAAAAAAAAAATTAGTGAATTAAAAAATTCTCGAAGTAATTTTAAATTTCAGAACTTGGTTAATGAAGTCGAAAATTTCAAAAAATCTTCAACATTGTCTTATGAAAATTTTAAACCTTTACCTCAGAAGCGGACTAAACGAATTCCACAATTACCAGGAGAGTTAGCTTCTGATGAAATAATTGAAAATCCACTAGACAATTTTAAAATAAATACATTTTTTGTAGCGTATGACACATCAATTACTCAAATTGAATCTAGATTTACTGAACAAACTTCTGGTATATTCAAAGATATATCACTATTTTCTCGTCGACGTATTGAGGAAATATCAAAAGACTTACAAACTTTTCCTAAAGATGCATTTTCTGTGTTTGCAGATGTTTTTAAAAAATATATTAATGTTGAAGACCTTAGGAGAGAGTACTTACATTTCTGTAAATGTTATTTTGGTTTTGAAAAAATTAAGTATATACCAACAAAATTACATAATAGTAATAATGATGAAATTCATGAAGACACTTCATCATCTTTGGACTCTGGTAATTCAAATTTAGAAACTGAACATCCATTTAATGAACTTCCTAATAATGGATGCAGTTTAAGTATTGTTTTAAATGTCCTTAGAATCAGTGGTTTAGATACAACCTTTCCAACACTTAATGTTGCTTTAAAAATAGCCTTAACACTACCGGTAGCAAGTACAACTCCTGAAAGGACTTTTTCAAAACTCACGATCATAAAAAATAAATTACGAAGCACTATGTGCCAAGAAAGATTAGATAATTTAATGATATTATCCTGTGAAGCTGATATTCCTATTAACAAAAATAATATTATTGATGAATTCGCCAAGTCTAGTGTGCATCTGGAAAAAGCTTTACTCTACTAAACTAATACCTAAGTAATAACTATTATATATATTTAAATACCTATGTAGCCATGTAGGTACTTATTTAATTACTATTTAAATGATAAATGTGTTATTTAATTTTTTTCATAATAAATTAATCCTATTCAACAAAACCTATTTTATGTAAGTTGTTTTAAAAAATACTTTTATCTACCTATTTTTCAGCTATTTAAATCAACATACTAATTATTTTTACCCTAAAATTAAGTGTCACACGAGAATAAGTAGTAGGGCTCAATCCCAAAAATTATGCTATACAAATTTATAAATTAATACACCAGAAAATTGAAAAATATTTAATATTTGGTTTATTTTTTTTAATTTTATTTTTAGTATCTTTATTAGTGAGAAAACCCAAAAACACTTAAAAATAAGAGTTTTGCTATGCCCAAACTCAGATTTTACTGGTGGGGGTGAGTGGGTACCTCGAAATATATATTTTCGACACCCTTGTGAAAAATCTACTGTGCGCCACTGGTTTCAAGTTTCGGTTTCGATGAAAACATATTTTATAACACATTATTTAACCATTGTTAGGTATTTACAAATATTTTATCAAGTTATAATAGTATATAAATTGTATATTTATTCCAATAAACATTCAATTTAATTACGTGTTGATAGTTGATTCATGCAGGTAAAAATAATGATTTATTGTTTTGTTATTCGAAATTAATTAAAAATAGTACTTATATAACTTTTCACCGTTTCGTACATTATTATTTACTATATTACTAATTTATGATATGTGAAATAGGTTGTGCCTTTTGTATTGGTACGACACGTAATAAATTATAGAGGAGCATTAATCAAATGGTAGGTTTGAGCGCAAAGCAAGGAGTTAGCGTGCCTTGCGCTTAGGAAATATAGCTCCACAAAATATACTCAACGACGCGAATCCTTCAACATGAACATTGGTGGAATAATAATACGCCTCTCCCGAAACTACAGCGCGTGGGCCCAGGCACGGCAATAATGGGCTTGGTTACGACCTGCCATAACTGCGGCAGTACGGCGCACAACGCTATCTCTTGTGCGTTGCACATGTTCTGGTTTTGGTGTAGCGGCCCCTTTACAGAAACTCTTTGCTCAATATTACCCCAGAACCTCTCAAATGTAAAAATATATAAGAATTAAAATTCCTTAACACATAAAGCATTTGAATTAAGTAAGCTTGAGTCTAAAACCATAGAACCATTGTTTGTATTTAAAATAGAATTCCACATAACAATTCTGTACATATCCTTAACTTTTCCAATATTAGTTATAAGTGCATTAGCTATAAGATTCAGGAATAGAGTTACAAAAATGTAGAGTCCAGAAGTAGCACGCAATATCTCTAATAACGATCAAGATGTCCTTTAAGTTAATATAAAAAAAAAAAATAATAATAATTAGATGAATAATTATGTCAATAAGATTAAAATGCAATGAATCCGACCTTTTCATTGCATTATCATATAATACAAATGATTATAATTAATGTGATCAATTAAATATTATCTTGTATGAATCACAATCCATATAGTTTATCGTCGGTCCATTAAATAATTATTCATATTACATCTAACTGATATTTGTCTCGATGATAATGATTTAATAGTAGCGTCATTTGTTTGACAGAACAAACAGACTGCAAGGAACGAGTTCACTCGAAGCTCTGTCCTGTATCGTGTTCGTTGTAACTACAATATTAGGTATGTATATATTTTAATGAAACCATATTATCGTTAAGTATATTTCTAATTTCATGATTCACCCATAGTATCGCAGTATCCATTTTGTGGCAGAGTAAACACACGCTGTAAGCATTATAGAGTTCACTGGCATTTTACGTTCTAGATGTGAGTACCTACCCGCAGTGGTAGTATTATATTTTTAAATTATCAACAATTTACGTCATTCTATCTCATAGAGAAAACTAAAATAGAATTATTTTTTGTTTGTTTGATGTTTATTCAAGTGTACCTCGTACTATATAGTTTCGTGATTTTAAATTGTATTAATAAAAAATGTGTAATATCTCAGAATCGTAAAAACAGATGGATTTAGGTATAAAGACTACTAAATAGAAATTTAATTTAGCCAATCGAAATAATCACTTATTAAACACTTTAAGCGAATTGACGTGTATATACGTACTACCCGTTGTCATGTCTTACGTAATCAAACGTAATGCATATGTTCATTATCCATTATTATCCGTAATGCCATTGACGGGTGAAATTTTTATTTTTTTCAAATACTTTCGTCTTGTTCATATCGATATGCTAATTTTGTGTGGAATTCATTTCGTTACCTTATTGAGTATCACTCTTCACAGAGATTATTTTGAACAAAATATATTTCATTAGGTTTGCATGTGTGTGTTAAGAAATACGGTATAATTTAATCTGCCTATTATAATTTAACGATTATTTATTTGTATTATGTTTACGATTTCGTTACACGGAATGAAGTTGTATGGGTGCTGTGGTTTTCAGATTATTTTAAGTCCGTACGTATCTCGTGTATTTACTAATGTGTTTTTTTTTTATTGCAGCATACACAATGTCTTCCAACAAACTTCCACCATCATCATCGAAAAATCCCAATCCATCGTCATCGCTGCAACCTAAACATAGACCTTATACTAATAGACAGGAGATTAGTGTCGGCGGAGCGTGGCAATATAGAGGGCGCTCGTTCTTTACTCGTTTACTCGTATACGGTAGTACGGTACCGTACACGGGATGGGGGTTGTTCTCCGACAAACACAAATTTGATAACATAATGTAACCTCAAATATTCTCCGATACCAACATAATTTGTATTAAATCGATATTAGGGAAATGTTGTATCAAACTATACTACCATACTTGCTGGAGACCAGAGTATCGGACTATTATTACTGAATAAAATATAATATTCGAACAGTGCACAAATATTAAAAATAAACAAAACAATTTTATTCAAAAATTTCTGTTATAGGTCTTAGCCTTACCACATTTGCCAGCAGAAGTACAACCCAATTGTAGGTTCACAATTTACCAGGGATTTAGAGAAGTTGTTGAATTTGCCAACCAACATCCAAACATTTCTCAAAGTTTGGAGATTTTTCTTTCTAGTTATGTAGAAGGTTTTTGGCTTATACAAATTGGTGCTGAATATATAAGTGTCTACGAGTATGAGAATTTTATATAAAACAAAACAAATAGAAAGAAATGATCTAATAATTTTAAAATACATAAACTTTTTAGTTCTGATGTGCGCACCAACAATTATGTGGAATCATTCCATGCAAAATTGCTAAACCAAATGGGAAAACATCCAAATATTTGGGATTTTTTGCGTAAAATCAAATGTGTAAAATAATATTTGTTCGGAAATTGGAAGTCTAATCTAACTATCTACCTAACCTACAGCTTTTTATTTATTTGTTTAGTGCTGTGTATTACATGTTATGATTTAAGGTGGTTGGTTACAAATGTTACAATATGTTAAATAATAAGTAATTAAATATTTTATTTTTATTCTAGAAAAATTGTTGCTGATTGAAAATCAGTTTTACGTTGAGATGGACCAAGTTCGAAGAAACCTTACAGTAAATTAATGATTTAATTATTTTTAAATGCATATACAAAATACCTACCTAAATATTTATGGTTATTTGTTATTTTTAAATGTTAAGGTTAGAAATCATACGTCTAGAGTAGAAAGAGCAGATGCAACCCGTAGAATAAGGGAATATATTAGTATATTAAATGAGGATGGGAACCTTTTGATGTTTCTTCAAAGAGCAGGCCATATGATGGACGGTTATCTTCATGGACAAGTTGGCCCACAGCCATAGTAAAGTTCACCTGATGAATTTAATATTTTATTTTATATTGACAAATCAATTATTACTAAGAAAATTGAATTATTTTTACTTACAAATTACTTATTTACAATATTTACATTTTTTGACAATTGAATTACCTATTTATTTTATATTATTATTACATTTTTCAATAATCAATAACACGTGTTATACCTAAGTTGTATTTTACTATTTTAGATTTATCGAGTAGCGATGAATGTATTGGTTTTACAATGATAAACTATGTGTGTTTTATTGTCAATAAACATAATTTTAACAAACATTTATAATACCTTACCTTAGAAAAAAACTTCAGAAGTAGACATGTGAATTGTGAAACTTGTTGTTAGTTGTTACTAGTTAGTAGTTACTACTTACTAGTTACAACTTATATATACTAGTTACAATGATAAATTAATTAGGTATAGTGTTGACGTGTTTTACACAGTCACAAACACAATATTATGGTTCTCGTAGAGCAGTTGTAAGTTATATCTATAATTATATACTCTATAATAGACGTTTATAGAAAAGAAGTTTTGATATTTTGTTTTTACAGTTGGTCACTCTGACTGTCGGAGTAAAAGTTGGTTGTTATCATTTGTCGGAGAACGGCCCTCGTCCGTATTATCATCTTATATTACTTGTCTAAAAAAGAAGGGGAAATCTGTTACATCTTTAATATCCTGGCAGCATTTTAACATACCCTACATTGTTTCACAACCGGGCTTCCCTGATTGGTTTAATTTAAATTTGCGCGCATAATATTGTTATCAATTATCCTATTATCCTCTTATCAATAATATATACTATACTAAATATAGTATTTGTATATTTATACACCATGTTACTTCCAAGTTCTTTTTTAAATAAATTAAAAGAAGAGAAGTTGAACTATGTAGAGATTCGTAGTAATCTTAAAACAATTAATGATATTAAACAATGGGTCGAGGAATTTGGAATATTAACTAAAACTCAGTGGATATCTAGGAGTTCTAATCCAAGTGGAACAAAAATATTGTGTTCGTAAGTATAGTTATGTATGTTAATATTATTTAGAGTACCTAGGTATATTACCTAGTAACAATAACAATAGTTCATTTATTATTAATTGGTATCTGTTATCAATTTTATTAATTAGGCACATTATCCTAATTCAACTGGTTTATAAGTATCTAAACTTATGCTAATTAGTATTTAGTTGGTTTATATAGGTATATATATATTAGTATTCTTTGTATTACAATATTGATTGTAAATTACCTACATTATGTAAGTATTCTGTAATAGAGATACCTAGTACCTACCTAAATGATACATTTATATTAGTTACATTAATACATTATACTTTTGTTACAATTTAACTAGTAATTAATATAACTACCATTGAACTTGTGTTTTGTTACTATTTAAAATTCATTAGGAAAAAGTTTGTTTGTCACCACAGTGGATTTAATAAAGTGCCAACTGAAAAAAATATAAAAGGAAATTCCAAAAACACTCAATGTCCAGCATATATATTATGTACAATAAAATTAGACACACCGTGGACAAGAAAAACTGTTAGTTTTGTAAAGGTAAGAGTGGCAAAATATTTAGTACTTTTAAATTATTAAATATAAATTAATAACTTTTAAATTACTAATTACTAAATAATAAATTACTAAACTACTTTAATTAATCTTTTGTAAAAATATATAATATATTACTATAATATGTGATTCATACAAACGAGGTTGTATCTTTGAAAAATACTAATAATTATTAAAGTAATGTAATGAGTAAATTATATTATAAAACTATAAAAGTATTATAATTTTTTGGGTACCTATGTCAATTATTAATTAACACTTCTTTAAATTTTCTAATTAATATAAGAAGTTAAAATAATTCAAAAAAAAATAAAAATAAAAAAAATACCTAATAGGTAGTTAGATTTTTTTTTTTAAACTTCCTGCATAAAATATAATTTCATTATTCTAGTTTGATTCTACAGTAATCTATCATTTTTTAATAAGACTATAATTTTTTTTACTAATTGAAAAAAATAATATTTTAAGCTAAATTTTTACAATTCACTATTTCAGTTTGTGTTATTTGGTCCATATTCATATCTATTACTTAATGAAAACATATAATTTTAGCTTAAATTTAATTTTAAGTTTGACAATAAATATGTACCTACCTACATAATATATTAAACATTTAACATACATTTTTGATTTATTTCCATAGGTACATCAATCATAAAAAGCTTTGTTTAATATACTTATATTATATTTTAATGTTGATAATTTTTTAATTTTTAAATTTAAAATGTTGATAAATCCCTTACATTGACTATTAATATTACATTATTTTTATTTTTATAATAATTCTGAAATATTGTCAGGATGGTTTATTGGCTTCAATAAAGATTAATAGTTGTCATTCTCATACATTGGAAACTGCTGAAGCTCTAAGATTTTTACCAGCTAAAAAACATCTTCAAAACACTTTTATAGAATATTTTAATAATGGTATGGGAATAATTGAATCCACGAAATTCCATGAACATGTTTTATCATTAAATGATGATATTAATAAGAAAAATTATGCTAATGGTGCTATAAACCCAACATACCGCTGTGTACAAAATTGGCATGAGCAATGGCGTCTTAAAAACCTTGGTCCACGGTGTGGTTCAGGGTTAATTGAAGTGAGCATTAGTTTACCTCATCTTTCTTTGTAATATATTATTAACTTATAGCAATCTTAATTTATAATATATTTTGGTATTCTTGTTATCAGAATATTACAATGTTCTGAATTAAATGATTGTTCTTACCCCTTTTCATATTAAGTGATGTGACCTATGAGCCTACCACAGATTAGAAGTCTAATGTAAAATAAGTAGAAATACTATTAAGAGCACGAGACTCTTAATCTCGGGGTCGTGGGTTCGTGCCCCACTTTAGTCACCACTTTGTAGCACCTATATGCCGATCACATCAGATGCATACGAATAAACGATCAAATAATATTATAAGCATTTTTATTAAACATTGACATCCAGTGGCAATTGAGTCACACAATCACCACCCACTGACCCTCTTTCTGTCTTCACATATTTTTTATATATCAATTTTACTATCAAATCAC